>VMDR010013714.1:13551-24683 GCA_007922815.1 Macrotus californicus | reverse complement strand
ACAATTTAAATATTAATAAGAGAATGAAAAGCTCTATCAAATATATAAGCATCTGGCTAATTTGCTCTGTGATTAGCCAAAAGTCATTCCCGAGATAAAAAGTGGGACTTACAAATCAAACCATGAAATGAGGTTCAGACACTGATTTCTATTCCAAATGAAAGATCAAAAAAGCAAAAATAAAAACAATTTAAATGCTATTATGCTGTCCCTGCAACTTGGCATAGCTAGTATGAGTTATAACTATTAAAGGAAACTCAGAACCATAGACAATAAACCAGTTTCCATTTTTCTCGAATTCTATAGTTCAATTATATCAATTAGTATAACAAAGGAAAAAAAAGTCAGGGTCATTGTCACATGGTATAGGTAAGCTTCAACAAGAAACAGCTACTTCACTTGTAATAAATGTGTGGGGGTAGGGGGATCAGTGTAAATGCATTATACTTCTGATGAGTTAATCTCATTATTTTCATGAATTATTAACCATAGAATTACAGGGTCTGTGGGTTGCATGGGAACTTAAAAGTCTACATGCAGCCTCCTATGTACTGCCAGATCCGCTTCACAACATCGCTACCATATGGTTATTCAGACCATGTATAAAGGTCTTCAATGAAAGGAAATAGTAATTTCCTGGGGTAGCTCACTCTCTCACTGAACACCTTTCTTAGAAAGTTCTTTCCTCATATTAAGTTGAAATACGTTCCCCTATAACTCATCTTAGTTGTACTCTGTGATGTCCAGCAGAACAAACCTAGTAAACGTTCTCAATGACTAGGCAATATTAGTTTCTCTGCATTTCAGCCTAATGCAGAGGTAATAAGACTTGGGTACTCTGTAGCTCAGGAGGAATCTAAATGCTGCAGAGTCATAAAGAACTCACTTTTCAGCCACAGGACAGCTTGGGCTACTAAATCCCAGTGCACTCTGAAACCCATTCTTCATGAACTAGACTACCTGTTGCTCTGATCTAAAATTACCAAACTGAATAAAAAGAAATCTAAAACTAAGAATTTCTTCTCCTCATTGTCTAACCTGCCAGTTAAGGCACTGAAACAACTCTAGCAAAAGAGATGAAGACTAATGGTGTCATTATGACTGTGAGCTAAACCCTAAACTAAACAGAGAACACTGAGACAGGCTTTCCTTACGTCAAGAAGAAAAATTACGAAGGAAGCCATCTTTGAAGAGGCAGGTGATCCTAAGTGCACATTTGAGACGTCAAAGAAAACAAATACAACAATGCTGAAATTATTTCCATTGGGGTTCACATTGTTGCCTTGGACAAGTTAGTCTTACTAGGCCCCAAATGATATTTTTAACATCAAGAGCTTGGACCCATGCACTTAGAAGACTAAAATTTTGCTACTCCATTATCCTAACTTGTGAAAAAAATTCTCGCTCAGGCACCCATCCTACTGCTTCCTCCAAAGAATAATACCCGATTCACCATAAGATGAAACAATCTTCTTGTTCACATCTTGCCTAGACTGCACCTGTAGAAGCTACCACACTTTAATCAGTGTGATCTGAAAAGTAATGATAAAATATATGAAAACACCAAAACTACCACAACATGATTCAGCCCCTTTACTCGGGATTTTCAAGTGTGTGTATTATGTGATATTGCATTGGCTCTGACTTCTGGTGACCCTATGAATGAGTGATGTCCACAATGTCCAGTCCGCAACAGCCCTGCTCAGCTCCTGCACACTCCTGCCTATGGTTTCTTTTATGGAGTCAGTCCATCTTATATTTGGTCTTTTTGGTCTTCCTCTTTTCTTGCTGCCTTCTGTTTCTCCCGTATTACTGTCATTTCCAAAGACTCCTACCTTTTCATGATGTACCAAAGTAAGACAACTTGTTTTGTCACTTTCGCCTTCAGCGATGCTTCAGGCTTATTTTTCTCTATGACCCACTTGTTCATCTTTCTGAAGGTCCAGGCTATCCTTAGTGCGTTCATCCAAGACCACAGTACAAATGAATCAATTTTTTTTCCCTATCAGCCTTATGTACATATGTACATCGTAACTAGGAATACAAAGGTGTGCATGATCTTAGCTCTGGTCTCCAAGGACACATCTTTGCTCCTGATGATCTTTCCTAATCCTTCCACTGCTGCCTTTTCAAGTCTCAGACTTCTCTTGATTTCTTGGTATAGCCTCCATTTCAATTCATGACTGAACCAAGGTAAGCAAAATCTCACCTTGTTGAGAGTCACTGTTGTTCAGTATCTTTGTTGTCTATGTCAAAGTTGTACATTTCTTTTATAATCATGATTCTTGTCTTCTTCATGTTCAAATGTAGTCCTGCTTTGGCATGTTCTTCTCTCACTTTCATCAGAAGTCATTTCAAATCATTGCTACCTTTTGCCCTTAAGAATGGTGTCACCTCACTCTGACTAGTGTAGCTCAGTGGATTGAGTGCGGGCCTGTGAATCGATTCCCAGTCAGGGCACAGGCCTGGAATGCAGACCAGATACACAGTAGAGGGCGCGCAAGAGGCAACCACACACTGATGTTTCTCTCCCTCTCTTTCTCCTTCCCTTCCCCTCTGTAAAAAAAACAAAACAAAAAACAAAAAAACCTTAAAAGAAAAAAAAAAAGAACAGTGTCACCTACATTATCTTGTTATTGATATTTCTTTTTTCAAATATATTTTATTGACTATGCTATTACAATTGTCCCATTTTTTCCCTTTATTCCCCTCTGCCTTGTACTGCCCCCACCATCATTCCCCTACCTTAGTTCATATCCATGGGTCATACATATGAGTTCTTTGGCTTCTACATTTCCTATACTATTCTTAACCTCCCCCTATCTATTTTCTACCTACCATTTATGTTACTTATTCCTTGAACCTTTTCCCCATTCTCCCCCCTCTCCCTCCCCACTGATAACCCTCCATGTGATCTCCATTTCTGTAATTCTGTTCCTGTTCTAATTGTTTGCTTAGTTTGTTTTCCTTTTGTTTTGTTTTTTTAGGCTTAGTTATTGATAGCTGTGAATTTGTTGTCATTTTACTGTTCATGTACTTGATCGTTTTCTTTTTCTTACATAAGTCACTTTAACATTTAATATGATAAAGGTTTGGTGATGATGAACCCCTTGAACTTGACCTTATCCAGGAAGCACTTTATCTGCCCTTCCATTCTAAATGATAGCTTTGCTAGATAGAGTAATCTTGGATGTAGGTCCTTGCCTTTCATGACTTGGAATACTTCTTGCCAGCCCCTTCTTGCCTGCAAGGTTTCTTTTGAGAAATCAGCTGACAGTCTGATGGGCACTCCTTTGTAGGTAACTATCTCCTTTTCTCTTGCTGCTTTTAAGATTCTCTCCTTATCATTAATCTTGGGTAATGTAATTATGATGTGCCTTGGTGTGTTCCTCCTTGGGTCCAACTTCTGGAAGTTGGGACTCTCTGAGCTTCCTGGACTCCCTGGAAGTCTATTTCCTTCGCCAGATTGGGGAAGTTCTCCTTCATTATTTGTTCAAATAAGTTTTCAATTTCTTGCTCTTCCTCTTCCCCTTCTGGCACCCCTATGATTAAGATGTTGGTACGTTTGAAGTTGTCCCAGAGGTTCCTAAGCCTCTCCTCACTTTTTTGAATTCTTATTTTTTCATTCTGTTCTGGTGGAATGTTTATTTCTTCCTTCTGGTCCAAATCATCGATTTGAGTCCCGGTTTCCTTCCCGTCACTGTTGGCTCCCTGTACACTTTATGTCACTTTGCATAGCCTTTCCTTTTTCCTCTATTTTGTGACCATATTCAACCAGTTCCGTGAGCTTCCCCACTACCAGTGTTTTGAACTGTTCATTTGATATGTTGGTCATCTCTTCATCACATACTTCTATTTTCAGAGCTTTGATCTGTTCTTTCACTTGGGCCATATGGTTTCTTTGTCTCGCCATACCTGTTACGTAGTAAGGGGTGGAGCCTTAGGTGTTCACCAGGGCGGGACAACCTACTTCACTGTGTTGTGGTGCTGTATGTGGGGGAGGGGTCTGAGAGGGAACAATGCCACTTCATCGGCCCTCGCCCGGCTTTCAGTCACTTCCTCTGCTATCCATAAGCAAATTGGGCCCTTCTGGTGCTGTTTCCCAGGTGGGTGCATTTGTGTGTGTTCTAGGACCCTGCAAGTTTCTTCAACAAACTCTCCTGTGAGGCTGGGAGCTTCTCTCACTGCCACAAACCCCACATGTTTTTTTTCAGTCAGAGGTTTTGAGGCTTTATATCTCTGTGCTGGAACCCTGGGTTGCGTGGTCTGTTTCGCTCCCTAGTTGTTTCTCCCAGTTTATCTGTACGCAAATATGGGACTGCCTGGTCTGCCAAGGAGCCACCTTCCTGCAAGTCCTCCCTGCCCTGGCTGCCGTCTCCACCCCTCCTACCAATCTGGATGAATGTTTCTTTTTTTAGTTCCTTGGTTTTGGACTTCCATATAGTGTAATTTTCTGGCAGTTCTGGTTATTTTGTTTTTAAATTTGTTGCTATCCTTATTTTGGTTGTGAGAGAAGGCAAAGTGTATTGACCTATGCCTCCATCTTGGGTGAAAGTCAGTTACTGATATTTCTTCCATCAACTTTCACTCCTCATTCCTTTGAGTTTAACCCAGTTTTTCATATGTTACGTTCTGCATAGAGATTAAATGAATAGGGAGATAAAATGCACCCATGTCTGACACCTTTCCTATAGGAAACCATTATGTCTTTATATTCTGTCCTGACAGTGGCTTCCTGTCCACAGTACAAGTTATGTATTAGGACAATCAAGCGCTGAGGCAGGTCCATTTCCTTCAGAGAAGCCCAGAGCTTTCCACGTTCCATGCAGTCAATGGCTTTACTGTAGTCTATAAACCATAGGTTAACCTTCTTAGGAAATCATTTGGAGCATGCACTCCAGTAAGCAACAAACATTTGCAATTAGATCTTTAGTGGCTCTTCCATTTCTGAATCTAGCATTTTCAAGTAACTAGCAGCAATTTTTGAACTTGCCATTGCTTCAAGGCAGAAACAAATGCCTTCATCCATTCAAATAAAACAAGTGTTCCTGACCTACAAAGAACCATGATGCATATGCTGGAGATATAAACATGATTCAAATATGAAATCTACCTTCAAAGGAAGCTATAAGTCTAGTAACAGAGATGAGCCATACGCCTACAATGCAAAATAGAAAATGGTACCATAAAACAAAATATGGAGAAAGTATTACAAGTAGCTTATCAGGAGGGATCACTCCTGACACAAAAAGTCTGAGGAAGCTTCATGGAGATAGTTTTACCTACCTGAACACTGAAGAGTGGGCAACACATACACATCTAAGGACATGGAATAAGCCAGGCTGGAGGCAGATTTTTTAAAATATCAAGAAAGCATGAAGCATGTATGAAAAACCACAAGCCAATTTGTCAAAGTTGTGCTGTCCTGTTCAAGTGGGTGACTGACATCCCGGGTAGGTCATATCTTCAAGCAGGCAGAGCTGTTCCATGTAGCACTTTTGGACCTATCCACTATTAAAAATGTCCCTCAGTGACATACACAAAAATAGTCCAGACTTCTGGCCAAACTGGAGGCATAGGTAGACACACTCTGCCTCTTTGCACAACCAAAAGAAGGACAACAAATTTAAAAACCATGAACAACCAGAACTGACAGAATATCGAACTGTATGGAAGTCCGACAACCAAGGAGTTAAAGAAGAAACATTCATCCAGATCAGCAGGAGGGGTGGAGACGGGCAGCTGGCAGACCAGGCGAGGCGGTGGATTGTGGAGGGGGCGGTCCCACAGTTGCGTGCAGATAAACCAGCAGGAACAACTGGGGACCGAGACCTTGCAACCCAGGGTCCCAGCGCAGAGAAATAAAGCCTCAAACCTCTGAGTGAAAACACCTGTGGGGGTTGAGGCAGCAGCAGGAGAAACTCCCAGCCTCACAGAAGAGTTCCCTGGAGAGACCCACAGGGTCCTAAAATGTACACAAAACGACCCACCTGGGAATCAGCACAGAAGAGCCCAATTTGCTTGTGGGGATCCGGGGAAGTGACTGAAAACTGGTAGAGAGATGAATGAGTAAGCAGCACTGTTCCCTCTCGGAACCCCTCCCCCACAAACAGCGTCACAACACAGCGACATGGGTTGCCCCGCCCTGGTGAACACCTAAGGCTCTGCCACTTACTACGTAACAGGTGTGCTGAGACAAAAAAAAAAAAAAAAAAAAAAAAAAAAAAAAAAAAAAAAAAAAAAAAAAAAAAAAAAAAAAAAAAAAAGGCTCAAATGAAAGAACAGATCAAAGCTCCAGAAAAAATACAACTAAGTGACAGAGAGATAGCCAACCTATCAGATGCACAGTTCAAAACACTGGTAATCAGGATGCTCATAGAACTGGTTGAATTTGGTCGCAAATTAGATGAAAAAATGAAGGCTATGCTAAGTGAAATAAAGGAAAATGTACAGGGAACTAATAGTGATGGGAAGAAAAATGGGACTCAAATCAATGGTGTGGACCAGAAGAAAGAAAGATACATTCAACCAGAACACAATGGAGAAACAAGAATTCAAAAAAAACGAGGAGAGGCTTAGGAATCTCCAGGATGTCTTGAAACGTTCCAATATCCGAATCATAGGGGTGACAGAAGGGGAAGAGGAAGAGCAAGAAATTGAAAACTTATTTGAACAAATAATGAAGGAGAACTTCCCTAATCTGGCTAAGGAAATAGACTTCCAGGGAGTCCAGGAAGCTCAGAGAGTCCCAACTTCCAGAAGTTGAACCCAAGGAGGAACACACCAGGGCACATCATAATTACATTACCCAAGATTAATGATAAGGAGAGAATCTTAAAAGCAGCAAGAGGAAAGGAGACAGTAACCTACAAAGGAGTACCCATCAGACTGTCAGCTGATTTCTCAAAAGAAACCTTGCAGGCAAGAAGGGGCTGGCAAGAAGTATTCCAAGTCATGAAAGGCAAGGACCTACATCCAAGATTACTCTATCTAGCAAAGCTATCATTTAGAATGGAAGGGCAGATAAAGTGCTTCCCGGATAAGGTCAAGTTCAAGGAGTTCATCATCACCAAGCCCTTATTCTATGAAATGTTAAAGTGACTTATCTAAGAAAAAGAAGATCAAAAATAGGAACAGTAAAATGACAACAAACTCACAGTTCTTAACAACCGGACCTAAAACAAAAACAAAAGGAAAACAAACTAATCAAACAACTCGAACAGGAACAGAATCACAGAAATGTAGATCACATGGAGGGTTATCATCCGGGGAGTGGGTGGGGAGAGTGGGGGAAAAGGTACAGGGAATAAGAAGCATAAATGGTAGGTAGAAGATAGACAGGGGGAGGTTAAGAATAGTATAGGAAATGTGGAAACCAAAGAACTCATATATATGACCCATGGACATGAACTAAAGAGGGGGAATGTGGGTAGGAGGGGGTGTACAGGGTGGAGGGGAATAAAGGGGGGCAAATGGGACAACTGTAATAGCACAATCAATAAAATATAATTAAAAAAAGTCCACACACATTTCTGACCCCCGCCCCCTTAAGAACCACTCTAAAAGCAAATAGTATGTATAGAACATCATAGCAAATAAACTTAGAAGCTTAGGCCACATCATGGAACCTGAGATATGAGGCCCTTTTCTCTAGGAAATGGTAAGCTTTAAAAGTGGTAAGTGGCAGAATCAGAGGTGTATTTCAGAAAGATTAATCTATCAGCCATGTATAGAGCTGGATTAGAGGTGGGGGGCAAACGGAGATAAGGAGGCCAGTTAGGAAGCTATTACAATTGTACAGGAAAGATATAATTAAGGTCAGAACTATTTAAAAGGTGTTCCTGTTCAATATAGCACATTATCCAAACCAATTTTAAATGATTCCAACAAGCATGCTGTCCCTAGCTTTCATGATTTACGCTGGTGTAATGTCACTAATGTTCATGTCAGAGAAAGGACAGATTTCTTTATGTGCTGCAGCAATCCTTGCCCCACCCCCAGTGCAAAGCTGAGCTAAGGAAATTTTCTATGTAAGTATGCAGGTGGGTACCCTGCCGTATTACATATGGACTAATTAGGAAGTACATTATTTGTTAAGGCATTAGCATAACAAATCAACTTAAAATGACACTTAAGAATAGGCCACTCAAAATGAAAGCCAAGATCATTAGTGCAAGTAAATCTTTCAACAGGAGAAACCCATCAGACCAGACGGAAGCCGTCAGTGCGCTCAGCTGGGTGAGTGGATGTACAGCAACAAATGAAAAGCTCGAGACTCCTTAGGCACTTTCTTATTTAGGGATCCAAAGTTAAGTCAGAGCTGCTAAGTAAGCTTGACTGACAATAATAATTATTAAATAACTATGTAATACTTGAATGCCTAATATGCATAGGCAACATGTGAGACCCATTTAATATTCAAAGATTAAGATTTCAACAATATCATCATTTTACAGATAAGAAAACCAGAGCTCAAAGATGTTAAATAACTCCTCTAAAGTTAGTCACTACTAAGGCAGAGAAACGATTGAAATCCAGGTCAGTCGGACTGCAAACTGTCTACTTTTGACAATGCTGAATTAAGAAATTACTATACTAATGACAAGGCGAGTGATTTGAAGACACATGTAAATGGAACTGGCAAGGGGGTGAGCAAACATGACCAGTTAGGGTTAAGACATTCTACATCGAGTGTAAGGACAGAGTGTAACATTAAATGCAAACTTCGGAGAAAGCCCGATAGAGCCACTATACTCAGCAAGACTGGCTACAAGGAAAAGCAGGTACTACATTTTTGCAAAGTGTTTGAGGGCACAGATAACAGAAAACAAAAACAATGTCTGTCTTCTTTCACTCATGAAATGTATGAAGGCTGATAATACGCTGTTATGGTAAAAAATGTCTCTACGCTATCGAATAAAAATCTTATAGTCAACTAATTTTTTTTGGTAAGCTAACAAATATATTGGGCTTTCCCTTTTAACACTTTGAACTTCATTCTACTCTGGAATATGAGGTGTACCATGGTTATGTATCTCTGAAATAAAGAACATAATGTCTAATCTCATCCACTATATTAGCTAGCCTTTCACTATGCCCACTCCGACTCTGTCCCCAGATATGGACAACTTAACTTCCTCTTCCTTTTCACCCTAGCAAGCAGGAGCACAGTCACCAGAGTCTGTGCTACCATGCTAAAAGGATCTTGATTTCAAAGTGGCTTCCTCCACTGAATCTCCCCTTAAGTTGATTAACTTTATCAATAACTCTTCCTGAATTTCTGGCAAGGTCAATCCTTCTGCCATCTGAAGGCCTCTCTTCCTCTTTACAAGAATTTGTTCCTGGTCGTTACAGGGAAGTGGGTAGTTAGGAGGTGCAGTGAAGGCCTTGATCTGAAGACAATGCTGGAACAACTGTGACTGGCTCATTGGATATAACCCCTTAACTTTAGTTGTAAAACTGACTATTTGTGAACAAGGGTGAAAAGGGCCCTAGTGGCTACAACTTAGGAAGTGAATACGCAGACGACTACAGAAGGAATGTATCACATTCTGTGTGTGACAAGAGAAGGATGTGCCTTCCCTGAACCCACAGATCCCAAAAGGTAAAGGCCATGACAACATTCTTGAAAGTAATGTGTCCCTGGGCAGACATTTCTGTTCTGAGCTGAAGTTAAATGGAGCCTTATTTGCATAAGCACTAGCCTGTAAAAGTGATCACCACCCCAGCATCCTCATTCCTGTGGCTTGGCCATACATGCCTTGAACCCCTGGTTTTAAGAAATACCCGGTTTCATACCCCCACCCCCACCCTACACACACCTGGATATGTAAATGGCACAGTAACTGGAACAGTGCACACACAAAAAAGTCTCACCTTAGTTTCTTCACTACACCCATATACACAGGCAATACCACATTAGCACACTTCAACACTACAAGCCTTTGCTTGCAAGAAGGTCTGAAGAGGAGGAGATTTACTTACTGGCTAATAGGAATTATTTTATGAGAACAAATACTATAAATACACCTTAGTTTCAATAGATAATAAAAAATGAAAGATTAAAAATCCTGAGGAAATTAGGCAGATTTTGTCAGAGTAATTTCAAGAGCTATATGCCCTGTGTTTAAGCTCAACCCAAACAAACGAATTGCTCAGATTTTACCAGCATTTGCCCTGGAAAAACAGGACAAGAGCCAATAAGATGAAGACGTTAAGCTAGTTTGGCTAAAAGATGAACGGATCAATATAAATTCACGTGCTGATTAAAAAGTGAAGTTAGAAACACCTGTTTATTATATAGACCAATAAATTCCTATTATGCAGTACTATTTCTGTTATAACGATACATATTATAATCCTCACTATGTTGAGTTTCCTGTGAAAACACTTTTCCAGTTTCAAAGGAAAAGCAAACTGTATGGGAACATTTGCACTGTATTTTTCAAGCAGTTCTTGATGTTCAGCAGAATCCAGAATCAGGAGTGTATTAATAGCATCTTGTTCATACCTGAGTTTCAGTGGGTTAAGTGGAGTCCTAACTGCTCTCAGCCATGAGACCTGTGTTTTGTGACCACCATGAACTTTTTCAGACTGTTTTTTACCTTGGAACACAGACATAGTTTTCTAGCTATTCACCTGGCATGGTGATTCTACACTATGGTCAGACTCACAATAGGGTATGTCAAAGGATAAATTTCTTCCCCCTCAAACTTTGGCTACTTACTAGCAACATTACCTTGGGCAAGTTTATTGACCTATCTGTGCCTCAGTTTCCTCATCTGTAACTGGAAAGAACAAATCTTTTCAGTCACATACTGTTGATAGGATTAAATCCGTAGCATATGGCAAGTACTTAGAGGCGGTCTTGGGAACCACCCACAGATACATGTTACTGTTATTCAAACCCAAGCCACTCAGGAGTTCTAAGAAGTAGCAACTCACATCTGTGGAAACGCACATGCACACTGCACCTATACACTCACAGATAACCTGAAGTGCACAACCTATACACTCACAGATAACCTGAAGTGCACAACCTATACACTCACAGATAACCTGAAGTGCACAACCTATACACTCACAGATAACCTGAAGTGCACAACCTATACACTCACAGATAACCTGAAGTG
>VMDR010013714.1:0-13451 GCA_007922815.1 Macrotus californicus | reverse complement strand
ATACACTCACAGATAACCTGAAGTGAACAACCTATACACTCACAGATAACCTGAAGTACACACGGGGCATTCCAGCCGGATCTTGTACATCTCGTGGAATATCTACCGATGTCCGTATTAAAGCCAATTTTCCTTTTCAGAAATGATTAAACTTCTGCATTAACACCAACACCAGTGTTTTGCCACTGGGGAGTTCTTGGGGTACAGAAGACTTCTGAAGTATCTACACGACTTTCAAAGAAGCAGCTTGTTGAATGAAAAACTAGGGTTTCGACAAGTAGTTTTAAAAGGGATGATTTGAGTTGAGCTGAAATGAGCAGGGATACTAATCAAGAGAGCTGCTTTCTGACAAAGACTGTGCTTGTTTCACCAGGTATTGCAGTAACCTTCCAGCTGTATACCGTAATTAAGCATTGAACAAATAAATGGGGGAAGAGAATGAGGAAAGATTTAAAAAAGATTCAAGCCTGGCTGTGGAAAGACAAGCTTATGACATAAAATGACCAATGTCCTAGAATTTAAAAAAAATAAAGTTTAAGAAAATTTACGTGTATTTTAAAAATCAATACATAAAAAAGAAATGGTGAAATATATCTAACAGCCACACAAAATACAATAAAACAAATCTTCTATTTTAAAAGCAATTAAAGATGGTTTACAAAAAGGGAAATAAAATGCGGTAAATTGCATGAAAGATGCACATCCTTAATAGCAATATTATACACAAATGACAATTCTAAGGTGCCCCATTAATCTAGAAATTAACAAAAATAGTGACAAAACAAAACTGAATTATGTACAGAAGTTTAAATATTTATGGATGTGAGAGAGAGATCTGATCAGATGACTGGGGAGGAGTGGGGAACAGCAGTAGGAGGGGGTTGCCCGAGGCAATGGTAAACAGTCTAGGATGGGATTGGCTGAGAAGCTGAATGCCTCCGGAGTGCAGGGAATTATGGGCTAGAAAATTTAGAATAAAAGAAGGACTCTCAAGGCAGGCTGGCTGGCTGGCTGGCTCTCTTCCTCCAGGATGCCTGGAGGATCGTGCTGCAGCTGCCTGCATTTCCCAGTGGGCAGTACTTCGGATGAGAAGAAACTCTGGGGGCAGCCTAGGATTGGGATGGCCGGGCAGAGGGAGGCAGGGTTATTCTTCTTTGGGTGTTCTAGAAGGGATAAGCTCTGAGGGCAGGAGTCTGCCACTCTTCCAAAACTGTGCAGCTTTTTTTTTTTTTATCTTATGTTGGTTTAGTTTGCAAACTAACCCTATAAAATGAAATAATTAAAACTAACAGGGGCATGATAGAACTCAGGTGTTAAAGACTTTAGCCTTAATTGATAGGCTTAAGTGATTAAAGCTGTAACTAAAGAGTTAAAAAGTTTAGCTGTAAATGATAGGCTTAAATGACTAATGCTCCTGGAAAGCTGTTATTCCAAAATTGTGAAGCTTTTGAATAAAGACTCCTTTCCTTTATCACCAAACCTTTGCCTCGGGAATTTTGCCTGGAGGGTGGCAGCGGGCAGCGGGGCCCCACTTGCTATGCCGTAGCAGATGCAATATGAAAACCAGCTTATTACCCATTGATCTATATACCCACTCAAAATAGGAAAAAAAGTACATCTTTGATGCTATTAGGAAAAACTGAAATTTGGATTAATGGAAAATTAGGAAATAGTGTATTAGCATACTAGACAGTGTGTGTGTATATATTTAAGATCAAAAGTGCCATAATTAAAGAAAAATGTGGGACTTCCAACCAAGACAGAACAAATCCACCCTCCTGCCTAAAATACACACACACACACACACACACACACACACACACGCGCGCACTCGCATGTTTGAAAGATGGTTTACAGGATGCTGTTAACAGGCAACAAAGGAATATGATCCCTAAGAGATGGAACACAAGTAAGCCTTACAACTGCCCCAGTTATTGGCCTGAGTTTCTAGAGGGGAATGCACAAGGGTCTGGGGAGACCAAGGTGACTAGGGTTCCAAAGAGAAGAGAACAGCACAGGGAGAGCACCTCTGAGGTCTGCACAGGGTGCCCCCCTCGGGCAGAGTCCTGACGGCAGTGTGCAGAAAATATCAAGCGCCTGAGGCCAGGGGAAGAACCATGGGAAAGCACAAGGAGGAACAGTGTCTGCCTCTCCTCTCATGATCCAACCATTCCACTCCAGGGAATTTATTCATGAGATAAAAACATAAACCCATACAACGAAATGTATAGAAATGTTCATAGAAGCTTTGTATGTAAGTAGCCAAAAACTGGAAGCAACTAAACACAACACAAATGACCACCAACGGGAAAATTTTATGAACCAACCACGGTATGGTCATACAATGAAATACAACTAGGCAATAAGGAGTGAACTACTGATAATACACTACAACATGGACGAATCGTGTTGAGATAACAAAGGCCAGATTAAAAAGGGTACATACATACTGCTTGATTCCATTTAGATAACACTCTAGAAAGTGCAAATTAATCTACAGTGACAAGAAGCAGATCAGTGGTTGGGGGTATGTGGGGAGGGAAAAGGAAAGGGATACAAAGGGCACAAGGAAACGTTAGGGGGCAGCGAGCATGCTCGCTTTCTTTATTGTAGTGATGGTTTCACAGGTATACACATCTTTCAAAGTTTACCTACTTGTACACTTTAAATATATGCAGTTTCCTTGCATTTCCATTATGTCCCAATAAAGCTATAATAATAGGGGAGGGGGAAGTGGTTGCATGAACAGTTTTAAGTAGAATACAAAGTAACACATACATTATTAGCCACAATCATCAGAAGTTTAGAGAGATCAACATAAAAACTAGTTTTAAGGTCTTTGGAGTTTTTGCTTAATCACCTTTTTCAAAATTTACCCCTACTGAGTTAATTTAATCTAAAAGGCCACTCTTTCTAGAAGCAAGAGCTGGGAAACAGCGTGCTCGTAATCACATGAAAAGGTCACATGAAAGAAAGAGAGGCCACACAACTCATACGATGCCTCCGTCTGCTGTGCATTTATTTATTACTCAAGTCAGTTTCACCAGTGCCAACACGAGAGAAGACAGTTAGAATAACAAGCTTGGAAAACAGCTGCTTTGGAAGAGCTGTAAGCAGAGACACTGGAAAATGTTTCCTAATTTCACTAGGGCAGTCAGGCTGCTCCTGAGGGCAAAGCATGAAGGGAAACCTGTACACAGGAAAGACAATGTTTGGAAATTAGCCCATTCTCACAATTTCCAGAAATGCCAATTCTTTTAAGATTGATTGAAGCATTCAAAACAGCATTCTGCAAACGCAAATTAACATGCCTTGCCAGAAAAGATGCTCACTTACAAACTGCGTGTACGTTTTTTACAGTCATTCTTAACCACAAGATGTAACAAGTAAACAAGGGTGGGGGGTCCCCACAAGTATTAGTTTCCTAGGGGTGCCATAAAAAATGATCACAAACTGGTGGCTTAAAACAACACAAATTTATTCTCTCATAGTTCAGAGTGCCAAGTCCAAAATCAAGGTGTTGGCTGGGCCATGCTCCCTCTGAAGGCTCTAGGGAAGAATCTTCCCTTGTCTCTTCCTAGTTTCTGGGATTTGCCAGGAACCCTTCCCAAGGCTTGGCTTGCAGCCGTGTCGCTCTAATCCGGCTTGCTTCATCTGTGTGTGTCTGTGTCCTACCCTCTTCTTAGTAGGACACCAGTCACTGGGTTTAGGGCCCAGCCTAATCTGGTATGACTTGATCTTAAATTGACTACATCTGCAAAGACCCTACTTCCAAATAATATCATATTCACAGGCACTCAGCATTAGAACTTTAACATATCATTGAGGGGGTGAGGAGGGCAGGATTCAAACCACAATAGGGGCAAATATCTAACATGGTAAAATTCTCATCACAAAAGCAGTAATGAGGGAGAGTAAGATTTCAGTTAATGTAGCAAAAAAGATCTGCACTTTTTTCGTAAAGACTTTATTTATTTACTTTTAGAGAGAAGGGAAGGGAGGGAGAAAGAGAGAACGAGAAATACCAATGTGTGGTTGCCTCTTGTATGTCCCCAACTGGGGACCTGGCCCGCAACCCAGGCATGGGCCCTGACTGGGAATCAAACTAGTGACCCTTTGCTTCACAGGCCAGTGCTCAATCCACTGAGCCACACCAGCCAGGGCAAGATCTTCAATTCTAAATATATACTTGTGGCCATTCCACCTTGATACAAAACTTCAAAATGGCTAGCAACAAAAAGCAACAATTGATTACCTTTTTGTTTTATTCTAATTTCAAATTTATGTTTGGAACATACATTCCTGACTGCTATCTCATCCATAAAGTCTTTTGATTAATAAATAAGAATTTTCATTCTAAAATATACTGCTTGAATTTTGGGGCCTAAGACACTACTTTTATAACCAAAAAAGAATAAAGTTAAATGAAACTATTTTTCGAGTCAGAAGGAAATTTGCTTCTAAGAGGGTAGCAATCTTATTCTTGGAAGTCATCATCATCATGAAGGTGCTTTATGATCTCATATATTAAGTGTAATGTGTTTGGATACACACTCATTTACACATATGCATAACACTACTGTTAGGATATACTCTTAGTCCAGGTCAAAGACCAATCAAATAAGCTTAGAATAATTCAGAGCATAAAAATGATTTCTATCCACTAGATTTTCAAATGGAAAAGGTTTCATTGCTATACAGTGAAATATATGTAATTAACTGGAAAGTAAGTAATTAGACCTCTTATATCACTAAGAAACTGAAGACATTAATTGTCCGAAATTCAAATGATCTCTCAGAGATGGACAGATGACTGAAGGTTCATTCTGTTATGAAAGCAAATGTCTCTGGATCATGTGATGTGCTTACCAGACAGTGCCTAGAGATGTCTGTTTAGAATATTACTTAGTAATTTAAAAAATGGAAACATGTTCTGTAATTTATTTCTAGGCAGCATGTAAACAACAGCATTGAAATGGCCCTCTAACATGCCCTTTTTGCATTCATCAGCAATGTGGTAGCACAGATGAGAAACTGGGACATTGTTTCCTTGATGATTTCTAATAATGAGCAAAATATGGTTAATGTTTGAGGAGTGAATCTAGAACTGGTAAACACAGACACCAGATCCAATACAGTCTATTTCTTCCAATCCTAAAAGTTAACAGATATATTTTAAACATGGTATAATGTTTTCCCCCTTACATATATATATATGCACATACACGGGGTCTGTCCAGAAAAAGTCCTGCCTCTGTTAATAGAACGAGAACAGTTTGCTCAACACCGATGTGACCTGGCAGCCACTGGAATGCACATGCATGAACAATGATGACTTCACTGTACTAGTCAGTGGGGGACACTGTTGAGTAGCATGTGTACTGTGTGGCCATCACATTCAAAATCACTGAGCGAGTAGAACAACGAATCTGCATCAAATTTTGTGTTAAGCTTAAACACTCTTCCGTGGAAACTATTCAGATGACTCCGAAGGCTGCAGCTACGGGCAACTGGCAATTGGCGGCTTCATCACGACAATGCGCCCACTCATGCATCACATCTTGTGCAGAGTTTTTTTGTGAAACATCAAATCACCCAAGTGACTCAGCACCCCCTACAGCCCAGAAATGATGTTCACATAAAAAGCCCTACAACTTTCAGTTTTCCCAGAACTAAAATCACCTTTGAAAGGGAAGAGATTTCAGACTGTCAATGAGATTCAGGAAAATACAACAGGGCAGCTGATAGTGACTGGGAGAACTGTGTGAGGTCCCAAGGTGCCTACTTTGAAGGGCACTGAGGTGTCACTGGCCTATGTACAATGTTTCTTGTATCTTCTTCAATAAATGTCTCTATTTTTCATAGTACATGGCTGGATACTTTCTGGACAGACCTTGTAATACATAATAAAGAGGCATCTCTAGAACTGACAGCACAAAGCCCACTATCCACAGGAAAGGCTTTGCAAGCACAGGAAAATATTCTTAAAGAATGGGTGAGAAAATACCTAACCTTTGTTCACATGGAAAATGAGCACTCATCTGAGGTACTTAAATCTAATTTTGACTGGTGGAAAAAAGACATCCTCTCATAGTTTCCTCCAGGTCTAAGTCTCTAAGATTCAAGGGCATAGCACTTGCTCTTTCTTTATCTTGGTGAAGGCAAACAGCATTAAATCTAAATGAGTTTTCACTGAAATATGTGTTCTTCTCCCCTCCTCTAATGTCTCTCTGCAATATTATTTTTGTGAAGACTAACACTTCCCATGCATTTAGAGTGGACAGCATCTTTTCCATCATCTACAAGTCTCTAATGTTACTTAAGGTCTGAAGTGTTAAATAAATTATCCCAAATGTACAAATGCACCAATGACAAACAGTGGATAACACTGTAGCAAATGGCCAGGCCACAGCCAAAGGGAACTGAGGTTTTCCAAATGTACCAAACAATTTCCCAAATCAGTAGAAATAGAGATGACACAGCGGGTGCTAGAACCAAATGATGATACATAGTAAGTCATCATATTTAACCAAATCTAAGCTGCCACTTGTAAGAGGCACTATTATTTTATACATCACTAAAATAAAGCTGTCTGTTATGACCAAGTTTCATCCTGAAATCAGAGATGTTAAAATGTGAGGCATGGGGAGGAACACACCTTTAAGAATTAAAGAAATGTGGTATACTTCCAATAAAGTCAAGAAGGCAGGATATATTTCATAAATGCAAAGCTTGATTTTTCATCTATCAGAGCTGAAAAATCTTACTGGCAAATACTACTTTACATCTATTCTCACTTACTTTCACTATGTATCATTCATATCAAGTATAATCACTCTACCTGCGAGTGGACCACAAAGAGTTAAGACTATATTGTGCCAACCACAAAGAAATGCATGAACATAGAAGGCAACTAACTAGCTTACAGCTTGGCCAAACATCACCCACCCAAATAATTTAAACCAATCTAGGAAAAATACAGAAACTTAAATTCGGTCCTTTGGGAAACCAATAGTATGTGTAGGCCAAGAATTAGCCTGTGGTCCCCAAGCTGATCATTTTCTTTGCATTAACTCAGGGTGAATAATGATCAGAAGGCAATTGGCAGAGACACAGAGCCCCCAGCTCTGTTTGATATATGATCCTCTGACAATACGATTAGCAAGAACCATTTCTCTTACACCAAAATACTGAGTCCAGATGTCAACCTGGTGCCTGGAAAAGATGCTGCACAGCGACAGCTGTTTGATGTTTCTACGCTGAATAACTGCATTCTGACCAGACACATGCTTTAACTAAATGAGGTATCAGTGCATTCATAAAGAAAATATTACCAAAAAAAAAAAAAAAAGAAGAAAAATTAGCACACTCTCTTGCTTTTTCTATCTGCTTAAGTCATAATAAATAAGGGGCAGTTTTGCAGAAAGATGATAAAAGGACTACTGCATTTTATGTAATTAAGCAATAAGTATATAGAAGCAATTAAGTGTATAGCATGAAATAGCAATAAGCATTCAGCACAACACAAATTACTCAACACATTCATTTCACCACACTTTTTTTTTTTAACTGAAAGAATTGGTGACCTAGATAAAGCAGTGAATTGAAAATCCAGAGAATTTCAACAGTAAGATATAGTGGTTACAGCATAGCCTTTGGGCCAGGCCTGGACTCTATCCCAAGGGCTCTACTTACCAACCTGTTTGACCTGACATCAGTAACTTAACCTTTCCATCGCTTCCGGGCCTTCTGGCTAAGATCAAGTGTAGTATCTGTTCTTATCAGTAACTTAATCTTTCCAAGCCTCAGTTTCCTAACATGCAAAATAAGGATAATTAAACCTTTACCTGATAGGGGTTTGGTTTTGTGTGGAATCAATTACATAGTGCAGGAAAACTCTTATCCAGTGCCTGGCATAGGGTAAATATGCAAAATGGTATGTGCTAATTACCACTGATATTAGTTATAGCACTATAAAGCTATGTATTTCCCAAACCTCAAACACCTTTCTTGCTCTGAATTTCACTGGTGTTGTGGGGTTTTTGCCTCTCCTAAAGTACCTTTACTCTATCCTGAATTGTCTTTATTTTATTTTATCTTGACTCATCCCCCACCATCCCCCACCTACTTTCAGAAACATCTTTGTACCAGCTTAGTAACTAATATAACAGCAAAAACATTTAAGTTCTATAGACCTGCTACAGAAATATCTAGCCAATGAATGAAGTGTGAGTGAACATAATTCCATCAGTTTATGACCTGATGTTCACCGCCTGGTATCATGCACTCTGATGAAGGTGAATGGTCTAAAGCTAGAAGGCCAGCCAAGCCAAGAGGTTCCCAAAGCATTTCCATTTCCCTCCATTCGGAAGGATGTCTCTACACAAATGCTTGAACTCAGAGGAGACACTAATGTGCTTCTGTGGAATTCTGCCAGCCCGTCCCATAAATATCCTTATCAGGATGAGTCCAAAACGATTTAATTCATTACAGGCTGAGAATTTAAAAACCAAGAGAAGATTAAGCAATGCACAATCTAGTAGTGAACTACAAAAGGGCTCTGTTCCAGTTAATACAGCTGCCTCTATAATAAAAAAGGAATAGAGAAGATTTAAGACAATACATACTACAGAATTTTATGTAAAAATGTATCTACATATATACCCAAAAAACAATTTTTTTAAAATAATCTGTCAACATTATACCAGGAAAAGTCAAGACATTTTCAAGAACCCTACTCAAGAACAAGGTACCTAAAATAAACAGAACTGGGCAAGGAATATAAATAAACTGGTCAGAATATACCTAACAAAAGAGGTACCAGAGAGGAATGCCAGAAAAAGAAACCACCAGAATTAATTGAATATGTTGCTAGAGACATACCAAAACAGCCCTCAGAACTCAGCAATAACTCAGAAATCTAGGTATAAAGTCACCTGAACTGGCACAAAGAATTCAACAGAGCTGGACAAGGGTGTTTGCATCCCGCTCTGGGCAAAGAAGAGCCTGCTGGACCGGTGGACAGACAGTCCAGGCTTCTGGCTAGTCACCATCCTGAGAAAGCAGAGTTTAGTGGTCTAGCACTGCCAATTCTTAAAAACATCCATTTAATGCTCTAGAAACAACTGAAGCCCTCCCTCTTGACAACTGTTAATTGTGTGTCCGCAGCTGACACTTCCTCACTGGCAGTATCAAGACCTTGTCTATTCCCTTCAATCTTCCATTACCGGTAAGTCATACAGGACTTACCTTTCCAGGGGGAGCTCCTTATAAATTCTGGAGGTACAAAAACAAAGAAATCTGCCTCACACACATATTAAACTTCCTGGACTAAAACTGTTATTTTCTCAAGAGAAAGACGAGATAGAGGGGTGAGGGATAAGGATTTAAATACTGTTAGCTGTGTATACATCCCTGTTCCACTCAGAAAAACAAAAACTTAATTTCAAACTCTCCCTGATCCTAGACAACCCTAACATACTTCCGTTTGTGCAAAATGACAACAAAGTGCTTTTTCAAGGGTAATTTTCACTAAACACAATTTTTATCTCATACTCTGACCTTAGATTCTAGTCCCCAGTAAAATACAAATTCTACCATAATTTGTCATTTTGATATTTAAATAAGAAAACCACAACTTCCCTGTGTTTCATTGGCTATGAGAACATAAGTACCATCTATACAAGTTCGAAATGAGAAAAACAGCTCTTCCAACCACAAGAACAACACACACACAGACTCATCTCCTGCAAATCTTTAATTAGTTTTTTATCCCTTCATTTAAAAATACCCCTCAAATATCAAGAACATCTCTTTGTTCTATAATAGTCCCTCTAATTATTCTATTCAGATGACTATACTGACAAGGCTACAATCATAAAACAAGAGGTGACAGACTGTACATGAAGAGGTCCCTGGTTCAAATTGGGTACCCCCTCCAAATAAAAAGGAGGGGGTGGTAGGAGGAGAGGGGAGGACAGATTATGAACCTAATTGACAAAGTAAAACTGGATGACCCATCTGAGCCACTGAGCATACACCCAGGAGAGTTACTTGCATCTCTAATGCCTTCATAATCTTTCCGAACTAGAGGCATTACTATACCTCACAAGTTTGTTACAAGGGAAAAGCGATCCGAAACAAACACCTAGTCCTTTCAGAATGAACAATGAACAAGGTAGAAAAATAGACAGTGAAAGGACAGACTTTTATTAAAATCAGAGAGAGTACATTGACCTTGGAGGTGACAGGCTGTGAATGAGGTGCTGAAAGATAAACAGGGCAGCTCATCTCTGACAACTGCTCTGGCTCAATACATGTCCCAAGTTGTACTATGGTATATGCACTTATTCAACCCAGTTTTACCAGAAAATCGTCTTCCATGTTTTGTTCCTTGGAGCTACATATGGAATAAAGGTTAAGAGACTGAACGCTCTAGACATTAGGTTTTTGATAGTGCCTAGACTGCAATTCTGTGGCTGTGTTTATTCTGAACTTCCCCTTTACACATCAAAACCAATGCCTCTAGGCCTATAAACTGCAGGTTTTGAATGCACTTGAAAACATAAATACTGATTAACCATATATGTATGACTTTACTCTGACCTGGGATACATACAAATTAAAGTAACTGCTTCTGATTCCTTAGAAAGAGGGAGAAAAGAAAGTGGTTGTCATTAAGAACATTCTGAGTCTCCAGCATTGATCACCAAAGATAGCTAATAGATTGTGAGAATTATTATTAGAACCTAAGAGTTATTAGACCCTCATTAGCAGAGTACAATTACAGAGAGAAAACCAAGCTATTTTGGCTGAACATTCATTCCAATGGAAAAAATAGAGCCTTCTTAATCACTTTCATTATCAAAACAGACTCCCTGCTGGAGCCTTTTAATTGGAAGTCTACCATTTTAAAGACATTTGCATTTTATCAAACTATATTGACAGGGGTAATAGAAATAGCTTCTAGCTCCTAGCTTCACATCTCCTAAATATGTGATAACACCTGCAGTGATCCACAGGGGGTGGGGAGAGGGGGGATGGGACTGGCGGGGAGAGGACAGAAGACCAGGATAGGACCTAGACCACTAGCACACAAGCACCTGGTTGGAACCAGCTTTTCTCCCCTTCATTCTCTGCTATGTTAAAAAGAGAAAAGAAGGGGAACGCCTTCACACCAAGTTTCTATCTATAAAATGTCCCCAAGATAAAGGGGTGTCATTTACTAACAAATGAAGAGAAATCAGAAACATTACTGATGTATGTGAGAAGATGAATAGTTTTGCATTCTAGACATTGTATACCCAAGATATGTGTCTCTCTCTCACATGCTCTCTAAACTTGTAGGGTGCCACAGTGTTATTGCCACGAGCCACATTTTGTTATTTATAGAGGCTATAAAAGTACATAGCACTTTACAAACCACAGAACATAGGCACCAGAGCCTGGAGGAACTCAGCCTAAATTAGACATGGACAGAATGGTGAGGGGAAAAGGAAAATATTTAGCTGCACCACATTCTTGGCAAAGAATAATTCTGGGAGGTAGTACAAAAGGGACTATTAAGCCGTGATCTGCAGAAAGGGAGTTCACACAACCCAAAATCAACCTATCAGTAATCCAAAGCCTTAACTCTTGAAGGTAAAGAGTCGTATCTTCGTAAAAATTTGATTGCAATTTCCACCCTTGGCATTAAATGTGAATTTGGTTTTCCAATCATATGACGCCAAGGGCGTTCATCAAAGTAATATTAAAATGTAAATACAATAAACACCCAAACGCTTGGGGAAGAAAGAAAAATGGATCAAAAGTGGTTGTATTGGTGCCAGAGGGTTACTAGACTTACCGGGGTGATCACTTTGTAAGCTATATAAACATCTAAGCACTATGTTGTACATCTGAAATTCATATATTGTTTGTCAACCATAATTGAAAAATATATTTTTTTAAATGGTCAAGACCACTTTTTAAAAAGTGATCTTCTAATGGGCCTAGGAGAGGTGCAAACTTAAATTATATTAAGCCCAGGTAGTATTAAGTTATGGTTACACACGCTTATCAACTGAGGGAGCCATCACTCCTTTCCCTCCTACACCTATAAAAGACTTGAGCTTTTAAAGGTCTACGAGAATTTCCAAGAGAAAAAGAATTAAAATGTAAGAAATTCTCTCCACACATAAAAAGTTGGGTTCCCAGAGCATACAAGGTACCCCACCAACTCAACGAGCCCCGGCTCAGAAAGTTCTCAACTTCAAATTTAAGTTCTAATCTGGTGCTCTCGCACTTAGCGGAGACTCGGCACAATGGACAGAAACATGTTGTTAGCACTGACTGTCATCAATCATAACAGTCCTGATGTTGTCACACAATTATGCAAAGTGTGATTACTCCCATTTTGCAGAGAGCTCAGAGGACTTTCTCAAATACACAGAATCTGGGTCATCAGAACCCCCCTCACAAACACCTTCCTGATGATCTCTATTTTAACCTAACGCCATAAAAGTCAAAACTAGCCAGGTTCATCTTTCTAAATGCAAACCCAAAGTGCTCAGGAGTTGACTATGAAGTAGAAATTAGAAATTACCTGTGGAATCCCTTGACCTCTGAGCTCGCTGAGGGTACACACAACAAAGTTTCTTGATTCTACTTTTCTATAACAAACACAGTCCAATGTTTCCACCATGTGTTCTTAGCTATCATTTGTAGCCAATATTGAAAAGAATTACCTAACCGATTCTGATGGGCTTTTCATAAATTTCTCTTTAGTCTCCCAAAGAGTATGATACCAAGTCACTGCAAAATCAGGCTTTAATCTCCTCCCATCCATCAATAGTGACACCAGCCCCCTTTTCTCTATTCAAAGGGGCAACCATCTGCAATAGTTCTACCCGATTTCCCCTGGAGTTTTAGCTTCAACTGCCTGGTTTCTGAACCCTCAGCAATGGGAGCAATTTACCTCAATCGACTTCACCAGCGACTGTTGCAATTTCGCTAAGGCATTTCCCAGGGGCCCATTAGAAAAGGTTCCAATTTGAGAAATGCACATCTGATCCCTAAAAACCAGTCCTGGAAACATTGTTTGGTACCAACTTACAAAATATTCTTTTTCTGATCCCAAATCCTACACTTTGACGCAGAAATGTAGACGGAAATTTCCCAAAAAAAGGCATGATTTTTGAAAATTTCTTCAAATATGCAAACATTAAAAGACATTCTGATAAAAATCACAGCATACTACAGGCACGTCAAAGTTCTAAGTGGTTTGGTTTTGTTACTTGACTCTATACCAAGCAAACTGAAGATGGTGGTCCAGGGCAGAAGCAGCCTTCAGCAGCATCTGCAATACAGCAACATCAGAAAACTAATGAAAATGTAAAGTTCCTTCCAGAGGTAAGGACCATGAAAAGCCAAATCACCCTATTAAAGTTCTTCTCTCTCTCTCTCCCTCTCTC
>VMDR010013713.1:0-24588 GCA_007922815.1 Macrotus californicus | reverse complement strand
TCGGTCACTGCAGAGAAGACTTGGACTGAATCGGTCCCACCGAGTTAAAGAGAAAGGCACAAAACTAGGGCACGGAAGGGACTTCGTGTCATTGGGTCATCTTCCTTCTTCAGTTTCACTTTCCGACCCTCGTCTTCCATTTTGTTGCAAATTGTGCCCTCAAAAGACCGCTCATGTGCCGTTTTGTCAGTGTGATATGCAGAACAAAGGCCCCCAAATCTGTCTGTCTACTAATTGCTGGAATGTAGAAACAAATGTGCTACCTGCTACAGCAAAAGGGATTTTGCAGATGTGAAGAAATTGAGGGTCTCGGATGGGGGTCTTATCCTGGATTATCCAGTGGGCCCAAAATAATCACAAAATCTTTGTGAGAGAAGGCGATGTGACAGTGGAAGGAAGCAGAGGTCAGAGTGACGTCACTGCCAGAAGCAGACCACGTGTCGAGGAACGTGGCAGCCTTGGAGAGCTGGGTAGGGCAAGGGAATGGACTATTCCCAAGAGCTTCCAGAAGGGATGCGGTCCTGTGACACTGTGACCTTAGGACTTCTCATCTGCAGAGCCGTAAGGAAGTGAATCTGTGTTGTTTGGAGCTACGAGGTTTGTGGTCATCTGTCACCGCAGTCAGAGGACACTCACACAGCCACCTTCCCAGTGGCTCTCAAACGTGGGATTTGGGCAGGTGTACCCTGAGGATTCTCTCAAACCTCTCAGAATGTATCCATAAAGTTTTTGAGGTTCTGAGACTCAGAAGGAGCCTGCCTTTGGCTATCCCACTTTCCTTGTCTGGTGGGCCGGAGCCTTTACCTTTCGTACAAGGCCAGTCCCACGTAATAAGGGGAAGACTGGCCCAGCGTCTGCCCCAGGGGCCTCCCACAGCACAGTGATACACCCTCCAGGTCTCAGCAGCATCTTGTTTTCTGGGGGGCAGCCATGGGGATCTTTTCCCAAAAACCGGGCCATCTGCACCCCCTCAGGACTCTTTAATGACCTCTGACCTCCCTTTGCTTTAAAGGGTTATAAGCACCAAGCTCCTGACTCAACATTGCCCCTTACCTGCCAGCCCTCAGTACCTGTCACCCCACACTTTATACCCCAAATTCACCTTGCTCAGGTTCCCATGTGCCCACATAGGCTGCTCCCTCTCATTCCTGATGAGGCCATTTCCCTCTATCCAGAGCCTCCTCCTCATTGTCTTCCTCCTTTCCCCCCTTAACTCACCCCAAGCCCTTTCTTTCCCCAGGAAGCCTTCCCACCATCCCCTCTCCCCAGGGTCCCTATTCCACACCCCAGACACTCCTGATATAGCAAGTGTCCCATTTTATAGAGCGACCCGTTCCACTCTCTGCTCTTCCTATTGGTCTGTTGTTTCCTGGGGACATGATTTCCAGAGAAGGGTCCTGTCACCAGCAGCATCGGGATCATCAAAAAATTCCTTAGAAAAGTTAATGATCGGCTCACACCTCGACCTGCGGAAGGAGTCTTGGGGGTGGGAGGACCAGGAGTCTTTGCATTCACAAGCCTTTCAGGTGTCCTGGAGGGTGATTGCCATTTCTGTCTCATTCACACAGGAATAGCCATCCGAGCACACGCTTAATGTTTAGTGAGTGTTTATGGAGCTACTAGAGTGACTTGTACCAGAGGGCACACTGAGTGGCATAGTACCAGCATCGTGCACATGCTACCCAATTAAACCTCACTGAAACGTTAAGCAGGCAGCATTATTGTTCCAGTATTACAGATGGGGAAACTGATGCTCAGACAGACTCGCCTCACATTTTTCAGCCAGTCCTCTTGCAAGCCAACATTGCAAAGAATGTCTTTACAAGCGTGGAGCATCCAGCGGGGTCTGGCTGCCCCACGGCACCTTTCCAGCTCCAGGCCAGCCTGTTTCAGACACTTCCAGCCGGTGGGTTTCAATCTGGGTGCACACTAGCATCCTCTCGAGGGCTTAGAGAATGAACAAGCAAAACAGGGCCTGGGCTCAACGACCAAGTGTCTCATCACGTTGGTCTCGGTGGGGCCCTGGCATCGGTGTCTTCTACAGTCACACTTCACTGTGCAGGCAGGGTGACAGCCACTACCTGGAGGGAGCTGCCCTGCCCTCGTCCTGCCCACGCCCACCATTCGTGTCCACCGTAACCTGGACCTCCACCTGGCTTCCCACCTCACTTTGTTAGTCCACCTCAGCCTGGGGTTACGCTCCATTTCCATAGTGTCTGTTGATTGACAGCCCAGCTCAGGCACCCTTTTCTGGCAACACATTGGACTTCCTTCCGGTGACACTGATTTGACACCTAACTGCACAGAGAGACACCGTCCCCTCCTTCAGGTCCAGACTCTGTCTTGACCTCCTCATTGGCCTTCTTCTGGGGGAGGGGAAGTGAGCAGAGGCAAATGCTGATGTGCTTGTGTATATTCATATTATTCGGCACAGTCACGAGTACACACTGAGAGCTCACGGACAGGGTGCACGTCGGGCCCGAAACACAAACCTTGGTGTGTGACAGAGCCTGGACTTCCACGCAAGCGTGTTGGTCAAAGTTGAATACCCACATTCCGTTAATGTCTCTTACAAATTACTTTTCTAATTGAGCTCCTGCTTATTAAAGATGCAATCTGTCACTGCATGGTGATGCCCGACTAGATTTCTGTTTCTTCTTTGCTTCATCCAGATGTTGTTTACTAAGATGCGTTTCCTCCAAACCCTACTTTGCCATACATCCCGGAAAGTCGGCTAGCTGGCCGAGGACCGCTCCATCAGTAACCGAGCCCAGAGGAAGCTTCAGGGGCTCCGGTCCAAAGGGTATGTTTGCTTTCCTAGGCTGAATCAGCCCAGAGCTATTATCCAATACCTCTGAAAAGATTTCTCTTGATCTCAATTGATCTGTTTATTCTTGATTCGCACAAAAGACAAAAGAAAAACCACTGGCCTTTGAGGCCTTCTCCATCCGTAGGCACAAAGCCAAGGACTTCGAGGGATCGTCACTAAGAAGGCTCCAGTCACACAGTGATGGGTAGTAATGACGACCCTATTTGGACCGGCCACTCAGTTTCTTGTAGCATCTTAAGTCCAAGAAGTTTAAAATCCAAAAGGAATGAAAAGGATTTCCATTCTCTACTCAATTTCCTTGCAACCTATGAAAAAAGATTTGATTATTTTCACAGAGCCTTTGTCTACATGCCTTCATCTGCTATTCCCATCCTTCCCTGCCTTTCACACAGACTCCTTTTCTTGAGCACATCTCCGTACAATAAACTAACAGAAACACCTTGTCTTCTGTCCCCTGCTCATATGACTCTTTCCTGCCTTTCCTTCTCTCCCAGATCTCTCAGCCCTTAACCTGCAGGCCCACCTGCCCTTACTGCCAACTGGGGAGAGTCTTCCCGTAGGAAGCAGGAAAGTGGGGGAGGAGCTAGTTATTGGATGTCTTGTGTGTGTGATTGGAAAGGGGTGATGTCTGTGAATATTATCTTGGTAATAATAGGTGTCCTATTATAAAATAATAATATAAGACAAGACTTAGCATATACCACATTCATGATAGCAAGCACTTCACTATTTTCACTAAATTTTCCCGGGCCCATTTTACAACATAGGAAACTACACCTAACGCAGGTTAATTAATTTGCCAAAAAACATAGCGCTAAGGCTTGAAGTCAGTTAAAGCTGGTGTCCTTACCATCTCTGCTCATCTTTCAAAGAAGCCCTGCCTGCCCTCAGTATGGTTAAAAAAACAAAACAAAAAAACAACCCTTGCAAAGTCTGGCTCGGTTCCTCAATTGGAAAGCATGATATCAAACAAGGTCTTGGAATTTGTTTCCAATAACAATAATAGTTTTATCCACATTTTGCAAATATTGACTGCAAGCTTTCTCAGAACCAGGCACCATCCTTACTCCTGGGGTGGAATTTGACACCGGCAAGAAGCTGGGAGGAAGAGGATTCTGGGATTGGAAGGCGGGCCTCTCCGAGTTCATAGCCTTCCCTCAATTGCTCTGTGACATTGTACATCCTCTCACCTTTTTGAGGAGCAGTCTCCACCTTTAAAAGCACCATGTGACATTCATACTATACAAATATGTAGGGTTGTTGCTGAGTCAGCAAAAACACAGAAAGGATTTTGCCTGAGCCCAGGTCACATTCTGTGATTTCCACAGTGGGACCAGGTGGCAGTGAAAGGTGGCTCCAAGATAATCAGAATTGCAACTGTAATCGTGAAACTGCTCCAACAGCAAAGTAGGGACCAGTGAACTGCCCGTGGGACTTCTCAGGCGTCCTCAGCATCTTCCTTTCCTCTCATTCCAACCGTCTGCTGTGCCTGAGCTGGGCTATGGCTTGTCCAAGGTCGAGGAGCAGGTTGTGGCTGAGTTGGAGTGACCATCCAGCCTGTCTAGTGCTTCAGCTCCCACTCTGTGCCTTGGTGCGAAAGACTCAGCCTCACTCTCCCAGGAGAGTGCCCCTGCTGAGCACAGGTAGTTCTGACACTGGGACACAAACCAGAAACTTCCGCAGAGCATTCAGAGGGACAACGGACTCCGCCAGAGACAAAAGCCAAGTGTGGACAACTGACCAGCTCAGCAAGCGCAGTCACATTGGATCCAGAAAGTGATCCAGAATGGACTCCCCTTAGATCAGCTAGGTCGCACGAACATATACTTGTTAACCTAAAAATAAGAGACCTTTCAAAGGGAGAGGCAACGAGTATTTATTTATTTGACGTCAAAGAATCGGTATTTTGGAAGCACCGATTCGCACAGAAGCCCAATCAGTGCTCTGACTGGGAGACGAAAGCAGGAAGTATTGTTGGGAAAGGGAGGGGGGACCATCACAGCCGTAGGAGAAGGCGTGGCTCCTGGTGTGGGTAACACAACACAGCGATGCTGACTGTGGACAGTTTGTTCTGTAGTTTTCAGTCTGGTGGACTCCGACCTGCTGGACACAATATCTACTTTCTTGTTATCTTTGCAAATAGTTCTTCAGGGTACAATGTTGCTTTAGGTCCAGTCCAGAGAGAAGACCGGTTGTGGGTGGGGAGGGTGGGGATATTGGCCACTCCCCTCCACTGTTATTAAATCAAATAGTGTGTCAAACCCGTAGCCAGGCTGCCTTCTCATCACTGTTGAAGTGGAGAGCATGTGGATGAAGAGGTGGCCCGCCTTGTGCAGGGCGACCCTCAGGGAGGCACTGTGCATTCCTGATAACACACATTCATCAGCTCCACTATCCCAGGAAGTCCATTTTACTGCTTCTGTTTGGCTCATGAACAAATAGCATGAAGTTGCGGCAGGACGGTCAGCTTCCCCAGGCCATGCAGCTTGTCCACAGAGACCTAGATCCAGCAGGGGTGGAGCCCACCTCTGAGCCTCAAGCCCACGTTCCTTCCAAAGTTCCATCAGCCAGAAACCTGACAGGAGTGTGGAAGAGGGAGAGAGCCTGGTGCGGGTGTGCGGGTGGGTGTGTGAGCACTTTGACTTTCTCTGTTTCAGCATGAAAGGAACTAAACCAGGAAAGAAGAAAAGAAAAGGGAACAACAAGCTGGGCTGTGGATTTTGATTTAGGATAGAAGCTAATTTCAGCAAAGGGACAAGAGAGAGTTGTCTGGTACGCTGACCCGGTGCTCGGTGCCCAGAAGCTGCAGCCCTCGGTCCCCTGCCCACCTTGTCTGTGGGTTGTTTGTTCCCCCTTCTCTTCCACGGGAACCTGGACCCCCTCCTAGAACATCTCTGAACCACTTCCTATTGTGGAGAACAAAGCAGGCTCAGAGTCAATGGCAAATGCATTGCAATGTCAAAGGCGTAATTACTGAAACCAAATGGAAACAAAAAATGGCAATTCATGTGAGGCACCCAAGTCACTCAGGCATCCTTCTCAAAGTGTTTGAATAGCTTCCACACTGACTGGGGCAGCAAAGGGTTCTTCCCAAGTTACCCCCAGGCAGGGAGCATGGTGGAGGGGGGAGGAGAGGGTCGCCTGGGGGCCAAAGCTCAGAGCCTTGCCGCTGCCCTCACCCCTGCCTCAAGGGGATAGGACAGGGAGATCATTCATCTTTTGTTTCTCCTTCATGTTCAAAATATACTTTTTCAGCAATCAGGACCCTTTAAAAAGTGTGTCTGAGTGGCTCTTTGAGAGGCAGGCAGTGGCAGATGGGTAAGCGTGAAAAAGTGATCTGTCTGTGATCTCACACTGGGCCGCAGGCACAGAGCGCCCCTGGAGTCATAGCTTCCCGGGGAGGCTGGGACGTGCGTTTTATGGCCAGAAGCTGGGACTGGAACGTGGCTTTTGGAACTGAACGAACAGGATGTCTGAGAGATGAGGGGAGTTATCCTCCTTTGCAGAATAACCACCCCCACCAAACAAACTCGTTTACGTTCTCTTGAAAAATGTAGGCAGCAGACAAATGCTCTCATATTCACTGTAAATTTTTATGCCCACAACAGTGTTTGGATGTAAAGTGTCAGGGAGGGCGATAGTCCCTTTTCCCCAGAATGATATCTGTAGTTAACATCTGGCTCAGATGCCTGGCTACAAACAAAGCCACCCAAGGAAACAAACAAAAGCAAAGTCAACTTGAAGATACACAAATATTAAGAAATAGTTTAAAATATTAATAAATGTAGACCATGTGGCAGGCAGTATTCTGTTCTGGAGGAAGGAAAAGGAGACAAGCATTCTCTTGACAGGGACCCGAACTAAGAGAGAGAACACGGCGAGTAGGGGTGACCCTGGATCGTCCTCTGTGTGCAGCGGGGCTCATGCTGGTCCCTCAGAGCCCATCCTGTGCCCTTCCCCAGCTCCTAACACAGCCCCTGTCCCCAGGGAAGAAGTATTCACAAAGTGTGAATGGAAAGTACCAACCCCATTCAGAGAAGGGGATGTTCATGTTGGACCTTGATGGATGGATTGAAGTTTGCCAAGTACGAAAAGATAAAAGCACTTCCAGGTGGGCAAAAGAATTCCAAAGGTCAGTAGGCTTGCGAAGAGGGTGTGATTGTCAGTGTGCAGCTTTGTCTGTCCAGGCTGCTTTAGCAGAGTACCCCAGAATGGCTGATACAAACAAACAGCAGACACATTTATCTCAGCTCTGAAGGCGGGAGGTCCCAGATCAGGGTGCCCGGAGGGCAGCCTCTTCGGGGTTGCAGCTGGGCACCTCCTTGTGTCTTTGCTTGGGAGAAAGCTCCAGGAGCCCTTTCACAAGGGCAAGAATCCCATTCATTAGGGCTCCACTCCCATGACCTAAGCACCTCCCAAAGCCCCATCCCTAACACCATCACATGGAGGAGTGGAGTTTCAACATCTGAATTCTGGAGGGACACACACATTCAGTCCATAACAAGATGGAAACAATAGGGCAGCTTCCTTAGGGGAAAGTGGGACTCCAGACTGAGGGATGGAAGGCCGATCGACCCTCTGTGGGGAGCAGGCCATTCTTACTATTCTCCATTCTCCAGATGCTTCGTCTTTTTCAGTTCACCTCAGATATGGGTCCTTAAATCAACAGAACCTCTTCCAAAGGTGAGCGATTCAAGTCCACGCCTAGAGTCTCACACATGTGACGACTGTGTGGGGCACACTCCCCATGGCCAGCTTTCCTGGACGAGTCACTGTTTTAAAATCAAAGCAACCGTGCTTCCTGGAGGTTTCCTCTAAGCTACTCCTACCCTATGTTTTCACACTTCCAACCAGCTAGTCCCGTACCCCCAGAATTTTGCACGGGGGGGGGGATGCAAGACATGTGCAAAAACACTTGCTTTCTACTCGAAGAAATGGCTTCCCATAGCTCTAACAACATTTCCTTTAGGACATTCTAATGCCCCAATAATCGTTTTCTTAGTTTTAGAACTCAGCGTGGCAAGTTTCTTTTTTCTTTTTTAAGTTTGTCGGAGATAAAATAAATTATATCTCATTCTTGTGACAAGATTGTTGGTGAGCGTCACTTTTCCCAATAGACACCTGAGTAAATGGTGGGCCAAAAAAATCTACCCGAGTTCACGGAGGAAGTTTCCTAAGAGGGCAGCTGCAGCCCTGGCCGGCCCCCGTGACCTGAAGCCCTTCTGCGGTTTGAAAACTGAAAGGCAGCTTCTGTAACCTGGTTCAAGAAAGAATAAGCGAAGAGACCTTTCCCAGCGTATCTCTAGAAGGTTTAATGTGGGCCATCTCCTCACCTATGTCCCTGGCCTCTGAGACACTAAGAAAAAAGCAAATAAAGTAATTTTCTCAGCTTCCTCCTCTACCGCACTCTGCTTCTGAAAGGTGAACCTGGAAGCTGGCGAGGCTGTGGAAGGAGCTGTTTCCAGAGTGATTTAAGGGTCACTTCGTGACAGGACACAAGAGAGCAGGTGACCGCAGATCTCTCCCAGACGGGGCGATGCCGTGTCCTGAGGCATGAGTCATCCAGGAAAAATTAATCCTGAAACCGGCTACTTTATAACTGGGCACGTACAAGAAGTGGGTGCGTGTAAGGGGAAGGAACGGATTGTGTTAATTTTTCTCATTAACCATAAAGTCATCTCGAGTGATTCATCAGCCACACAAAGGAACTGTCCAGAAGAATCACAGACATCATCACAGTGGACCCTGGAGCACAGGCTGCGGGGCTGCCTTGGCTGGACCACCAGCCCAAGACAAGGATGGGGACTCCATCTTTCTCAGGTGAGATGACAAGGGCTTGCTTCCCTCTTCGAAACTGACTTCTCCTTGGTGTGTGTTAGTGTTCATTTCCACAACTGAGAGCAGAGAAAACCCTATTTTCCAATTTGAAGCGAGTCCAGAAGAACCGGCACTTCAGACGCAGCTCTGGGTTTGCATCTCAGCTCTGATATGTATGCTCTTTGGAGTTGATCAAGTCATCTGACCTCTTTGGGCCTCACTCTTTACACCTACAAAATGATTATTATTTACCTCTCAGGGCGGTTGTGAGAATGAATCTGAAAGTGGCATGGGTACGGCAGGGTGGGCTGCCCCTCCCTTCCGATTCTGTGGGAGCACGTGCCCCAGTGTGACTTCAGCCTTTCATGGGTCATCCACAGATGAGGGGCGTAAGTCCCAGAGGGCAGAAGTCTCCTTCCCAAACTTGCCCTTGGGGTTGGTGATGCATCCAACTAGTGTTTAAGTTCCTGAATCCCCAACTGGAGGTCTTCCAGCTATGGCCCATTGACTTCCAACTTCAAGTCCACTTTCAACCATAGTTTCTTGCTATCGACTTTTCTCAAGACTGGAATAAAATTTCCACACCTTCACTGCAGTAATCAGCCCACACCCTGGGCTACATACCTTCGCCCACTAAAACAGTCAATGGAGTTAACGTCCAAAGACCATTTCATGCGGGAATTTAAAACTCTAGGTGCTTTGATGTCCTCTACAGTAATGGCAATGACCAATCTTCAGGCAAGGTGCTATCGGTGTTTGTTATTAATTTTGTCATTATTACAAACAGCTTTTGATTGCACCATTTTGCCTGTCTCTCTCTCCCCTTCACCCCCAATGTGTGCTTAACTTCATTTCCCCAGAATGGACCTTGCTCACTCTTTCTAGTCCAACTCCTACGCGGCCAGATGACATCGGCCACCTAAGGAAACTGCTAGACTGGCGGCAGATTTTAGGGCTTCTCAGGGGAAGGGAGGTGGGTATTTTATTCTTATGTAAAACCCCTTTACACATCATAGGGACTTTGAGTTTGTAGGCTGCTGGCTCCTCTCCCTGTGACTTATCATCTCAGAGTGTCATTCCTTGAGTCCAGGGGAAGATTTTTCTTGAACATCCTCCATACAAGGCTGGAAGAGGCTGAACATGCAGCTGAGAGAGCAGAGGACAGGCCAGGACTGTATTCTGAGCTCAGACCCCGGCTGCAGCTTTCGGTGGATTTGTGACATAGAGAAGTGCTTCTTCCCTTCCGGCCTCACTATCCCCAGGTGAAAACAGAGATGACAGTTCTTGTCTCCTGTGGTACCTGTGAGGATTATTCAGTTCTGTGAGTATCTCATGTGCCTGGTGCAGTGTCTGGCAGAGGAAGATGCTTAATTCAAGCACATGGCTTCCTCTCAGCCCCACGCCCTGCCCACCACCCCAGCCACCCCTCTCTCCCCACTGGTCCCTGCTGTCCCATCAGCCTGGCATGTTTTCCAAGCTTAGTAAGACCAGGGCTAGGCATGTGACCTTGGTCTGTGAGTCAAATCAGCAAAGCTCATGACCAAACCATTCTGAGAGGTTGTCGTGTTTTGTAGGGTGTTTTTCTCTATTGTTGCATTGTTATGACATCAGCATAGAACTGCATATGTTCATATTCTGACTTCAGAAGGCAGGGGAGGTAAGAGGCTCACTTAAATGTAATTACAGGCCATGGAGTATGATTAAAACAGAGGACTTTAGAAAATACGCTCTCTGTGGTTTTCCTTTCTTTATTTAAAAAAAAAGAAAAATCAGCTATATGATTTTGCTGTCCTTCTTTCTCCGAGCTTCTTCTTTCCACTTGAATTTATTTCTGTTTCCTCTTCTCTTTTCTTAATTCTTTTCTGCCTTTCTTATTTTCTAAAAGGCTCTGGATGGCTGCCGGTTATTATTATAAGCTGAATGCTTTGGCAAGGAGCCAAGATGCTGATAGGTAAGCACGCAGACAGATGAACGGCTTCTCTCCTCATCCTGCACACCAGCCACCTCCCCCACCCCCCGGCCCGTGCAGCTGTGGGAGGGGCCAGCGCTTCTGCTCTCCAGATTTTGCAAACATGGTCTGACCACTGGGAGAGCAGGGTCATGTTAGGGCTGTAAATGGCAAGATGATTGTCCAACATGAGCATGGCAGGGACGGTGGGGGGTGGAGTTTAGTGTCCTTTCCAAGTTGTCAGTTATTTTAGTATCAAGTTAATCATTGTCATTGAGGTCCGGCAGAGGTGTAAGGTGGATCTGGGCTGCAGTGGCTTCAAAGTGGGAGATGCCACGTGAAAGCAACCAGCTTCAGAAAAATGGAGATTGAAACATCAAGAAACATCATCACTAACCCTTGGCCCTCAGTGAACTTTTTCAGTCCTTGTGTCCAAAGAAAGGGGCCTGGAGAAGGCATGGGGGCAGCTTGCATCTGCTTCCTTGGCTTCTCCCAAACTTCTCTCCTCTCTCTATCTCTCCACTCCCACCTCCTCTTTCCCAGCGCTTGTTGGTACTGGCACTGTGAAATAAGTAGCCACATTCCAGCACAAATACTTGGAATGACATCAGGGCCAAAAAGCAATGCCTAGGGACTAATCTAAGCCACCCCTGGGCACGTTTGGTTTGCTCTTCCCCGTAACACCACCACTGAGATAGGAGGGATGCATAATCAAGAGATAGAGAGCCCTCCAACTCAGCTCTCCGCTCGTTCTTTTTCTCTCTGCTGCTGTGTCAACAATCACCACAGACAGGGGACCCTGAAACTCATTCGCCTTTGGTAGATAATTTCAGAAAAATCTTAACATGCCCTTGTAACCAAATCACACGTACAAAGCCAGAACATCACCGATGTTGAATGTTAATAGTTCAAACCCATTTGAAACACAAGATGTGCAGAATCTCAATCAACCCTGGATGTTTAAGCAGCAAGTTTTTCTTTAATGAGAAAATTCATATATTAGCAATTCAAAAAAAAAAAAGATAATCAAATCAGGGTTAAAAAAAGAAGAAACACTAAGTCTTGTGGGAGACAGAGGATCTCTGATACTAAGAAATAGCGTACACACAGCAGTCTGTTTCATATACAAACTTGATATGAGGCCGTGGCAATAACTTTGCTCAATGCAGATATTAAACTTCATGGTTTTAACATGTTTTTGCACTACTGAATAAACAAAAGAGTGTTATTTATAATACTCCCTCGAGGAAAGGATTAATATCTCTTCGTTATTAGGGAGGTGTGGCTTGAATTAATTTTTCAGGTCTCCAAGAGAACAAGATTGCTAGTCTTTCTGGCAGAAGCTCTAACTGGCTTGGGGAAAAAGGACTCAGCTTTTCTCAAAGATTGGCGTTTGTGGTGAGGGAAATTCTGAGAGCATTCTGTAGCATTTTCTTAGTCTCCATTTTGTGTCTGTAAAGAAAGCTAAGGGGTTTACAAGGCTCTCCTCCAGGACAACAAAGGACGGGGATGGAGGTGCTTTTTCTAGCACAGAAGCCAGTGTAGGGAGAAGGAGCCACCAAGGTCAGACGTCAGTGAGCAACTACAGAAAGAGAAGGAAGGGTGCCCAGGGTGCTGCTGGCCTGACCCTGGGAGTGGGCACATAGCAAGATGGGCTTTCCTGAGTACCTGCCACGTTCCCTTTGCCCTCCCTGTGTCATTGATCACTCCTTAAGTACTAGCTTGTCCTGTATTACTGGGAGTCTTTTGTGGGCCAGGACTATGGGCCGTCTTCAGTTCCATCCAATATGGCAGATGCAAGTGAAGCTCCAAGTTGCTGAAGAATGAATGAATGACAAGTATTCCTTGGTAGACACTTCTCTGGTTAAATTTCACAGTGTCCAGCCTAAAACATGCAATATACACTAGCTACTAATATACATAACTTGTCTGCACAAAGTTTGCTTTCCTGTGCGTTGTTGAGGGTGCATTGCCAAGCCTGCAAGCTGACAAACTAGGGTTTATGAGGAATACTAAGTGTCTCCTGGGACATTTTAAAAATAATGCACTGAACTGACCATTTGGATATTAATTAAACTCACCCTTCTTCAGCTCTTAAAGAAAAAAACAGGCAGCTAAGATGAAAGCTTCCTAATTTATCAATTGCTCATGATTGCTAAAACTATCCAATTTAATCATTGTGGAGGCATGTACTTTATCCCTGACATGTATAATCTATACTTCAGATACTCTCAGTTCTTAAATAGACACACACATTTTTTGTTTCTGTTTTGTTTTAAAGAAATCCTGGGAGAATCCACTTCCTGTCCAGGTTAGGTTTGAACTCGTTCTCTGTTCCCACCCAGAGCCTCTGTCTGTCTTTGTGTGCATCCACAACCTCTGTGTGAGCGCCTGACCTTAACCCTTGTAAGCGAGGCAGGGCTCCTCACTGCTATTCTTGATACCACCTTGTCTTCAGTTTCCTCTGATGTTATTTTCTTATGTCACGTGAGTCATAATTTATCAACCTTTGATCTTTACCTAAAATCCCCTTCTATTAACAAAGGAGGAAAGTTGACGAGGAAACCTGAACTTGGAATAAAGACATCGACATTCTCTATATGACTTGATCTCATGGTTTCTTCCCTCTGAGCCTGGCTTTGGCTTTTGTGTGAATGAGGAGGCCCGAGGAGATCACGTCCAGGATCCTGGTCTACTCCATTCCCATCACCTGGACAAGCTTTGCAAAAGAGATGGTTTATTTTATGAGTTTTCTTTCCAAACTTTTCAATAGAATCTTTCCTGTCACTTTTTTTTTTTGGGAGGGGGGTGGGGGGAATACAACATCTTTCTTGGCAATCCAGGAAAGCAGCTCAGTGACAACCCCAATTATGTGTTTGCCCTCCTGTTGGGATGGCAACTGTTGGGAGAGGAAACAGAATGTTGTTTGCATCTATCAGAGGACCTGGATTTGCTTGTTCTCTCTTTCCCACTCTGAGCAGGTTATGCGGCCTTTACAATTTTTCTCCTCTCAAGTTGTAGAAATAGTGTTTGTCCTGGCCTACTTCAGAGTCATTTTTGGAAGATCTACAGGGAGCATGTATGTGGAGAGTGTTTGCCACCCAAAGGCACATATGTAACAGGAGCTGTCTAGGGTCCATCAATTATTTGGCTGCCAGCAGAGTCGTCAGAAGTCACAAATTTGATCATGTCATTTCCTGGGCCCCCACCCCGCTTCAGGATGGTAACTTCTTCCAATTCATTTCCAGCCTTGTCGCCCACCACCTTGCCCAGCCAACAAGAAGCCTGTCCCCAGCCACATAGCCACCTTGCAGTCTTTGATCAGACTCACCTCATACGCGGAAGAGACTTTCACATTCTTTTCTCTCTGCCTGGAGAATTCATTTCTTTGTTTTGCTTCCATCCGATTAAATACTTCTGTTCTTTTTAGTGACAGTGATGTAGTTTGCCTTTAAGAAGACAGCACTCTTCCTTCATCTTCCGTTTAAACAACAATAACGTCAACAACAAGACATTAAAAATATAGTGAAACTCTCCTGGTCCTCTTCACTAATCTCGTTTACTTTCCTTCCCACAAGTAGACAGACACTCTCTGCAACTTGGCAAATATCAGTCCCTTGAGTATTTTTAATAAAAGGCTAAGTATGCATGTTGCCATAAAATACATTGTGTTAAGCTTGCCTTAAAATTTATATACATGCTATCACACTGTATGCATGTTTTTGCAACTTTCTTTTTTTAAAAAAAAATCAAATATAATAAGTCCAGAATCTTTTTACTAAATACCAAAAGCTCTAAACACCAAAATTATTTTTATAATGTATTTGACCTCAAAACCTAACCTCACCCAAACCCGAGGTTACAAAACATGACCAGAATTGATTGGAGGCTATTCTTAGCTTTTATTTAATTCCATTTTAGTTCACCTTCTTACCTTTTTATTTCTACAGAAATATGAGTACGTTTGATTCTATGGTGCTGACCCAGGTTCTGTTGAGGGTTGTTACCAAAATACAGACAGATGTCTCTCTGAAGTAAAAGTAATAAATAGATTCTGAAACTCACTGTAAATTTAAAATGTTTTGTTTATTTAATGTTTAGAAATTACTAAGTTTCTATTTCATTTGATTTTAAATTCATAAAATAGTTTGTGGTTGAAATAAAAGAAAGTTATTATGCACTGAATTTATGCCCTTAAGACTCACATGCTGAAGCCCTTACCTCCAGGACCTCAGAATGTGACTGTATCTGGACACAGCCTTCAAAGAGGTGACCAAGTGACAATCACGTCATTAAAGTGGTCTGGAGCCCAATCTGACTGGTGTCCTTCAGAGGAAATGTGGACACAGAGACACCAAGAGTGCACGTATCAGAGAAAACATTGTGTGAAGAAGGCCGTCCACAAGCCGAGGGGAGAAGCCTCCGAAGAAGCCTACCCTGCTGCCATCTTGACCTTGGACTTCCAAACTGCAGAACTGTGATGCCATAGTGAGGGGCTGGGGGGGGTCAGCCCCCGGAGTCTGGGCTGCTTGGCGTGGCAGCTCCAGCAAACTGATTCAGGAGACTGTGCTCCATTCTCTTCTCCATCTCCTGCCCACTCTCCCTTTGCTCCGTGCTCACTCTCTACCTTTCTGTACGCCATCATCTTTCCCAAGATTTGTCTCTTCTTTATTGGCAGCAACTTCTTTAAGTTTCCTGATTTCATGTCTATTTTTATAGATAAAGAAACTGGGACAGCTGGTGAGCAGGGTAGCTGGCCGCCAACACGTGGCTGCCGGCCCAAACATCTCCAGCCATGCCGCACTGCTGAGTGAAACTCGCCTGCAAACCCGGAGAAGAAGGGAAACGCTAAATGCCCAGGCACAAGAGTCCCTAGGTTCTCTCCTCACTGCAGCTCAAAAGCTGAAGAGTAATGAAAAAAAATGTCATTTTAATTCTCCCATCTTTCCCCTCGCTCCCCAAACTATTGTTTGAGTAGTCAGTGGGGGGGGCAGATCCCTTCCTGGAAAATTTCGACAAACTCCAAGCACCATTCAGAAACATGAGGGGCGCTCAGCGGGACCCTGTTGTTCTGAACATTAGCACAAAGCCCTCCCCTACAATACAATGCAACTTGATTTTGTATGGTGCCGCATTCACGTAGGAACCCCAACGGAAGCTCACGCACCCTGTTTTTAATCACGTTGGAGTGATTTAATTTCAAACACACTACCGCTTTCACCCAGTGCAACCTGCGTTTGAAGAAAGGCTTCTTCGTGACAACTGAGTGAGAGGGTGACAAGCATTTTATTCTGACTTCAACTCAATAGGCCACCTTTTGCCTCTGATGAGGGAACAGAAATGCCACCTGGGGGAGGGTGACTGATGGGTGGCATGGGATTTTCCATTCTTCTCCCCTGTCTAAAGTACTTATGTGCTAAAATTATAGTATTGAATAACGACAGAACTACCAAAATTGTCTCAGATATTTTTTTCCCATTCCTTGAAAAAAAAGTTCTGTTTACCCACCAACGATGAAAAAAACAGCTTGGTAAAGTGGAGTGAACAATGGGTTGGTTGAGAGTCCTGGCTTTTGCTCCAGGCTCTGCCAACTAACTGGTCAACTTAATGTCCTTGGACAAGTCACTTCCCTTCCCCCACATCATTTCCTTGCCATGGAGAAGCAAAAGGTCAGACCTCTCTGTGCTGTGTATTAACATAGATCTTGGGCTTGGTCTTCGAGTACTAGGAGAATCCACTGCCCCATAACCACGCAGGTTATGGATGCTCAGAGGAAAACTCCTGTGTGAAGAGGCTTTATGAGCTAAAAATGGTTGGGGGTGGGGGGATGGTGTGACTGGATAAAGGATAGCATTCATACAGGGTTGAAGTTGGTGCCAGAAATCAAGAACAGAGCTTCCTTACTCTGATAATCTGGCTTTATTTACAGGTGACCAGCAAAGACTTCATGAATAACAGTGAGGCAGCCTCTGAGCAAACAGAGGTTCCTGCAGGCCTAGAGCATGAGTCACCCAGACAGGAAGTAGCAGAGTCAGCCTGGGACCTTAGTGGGGCTTGCTTTAACGCCAGCCTGCTGAGCCACAGTGGTACTCCACCTTACAATGTCAGATGGAAGCTTTCTGCCTCCAGATGGCTTCCTTAGCCACTCTGAGCACCATGGAGCATGGAGTTCCTCTGGGGACTCTGTGCCACGGGACCAGAGGAGCAGCAGACCCCCTTCTGAATAGTGCAGTCCAATGCAGCCATGGCCGCTGCCCTCTGATGTGAGCAATGGTCCAGCTAATTCAGAGGACAAGAACTGCTGGTTGCATTGATCCTCTGGGAAATCTATTACTGGTGTTTGATTGTCCACTTGGTCTTCTACCTTCCTACAATCCTAATTCTCTCCAGTCCTGTGGAGTAGGACACAGTGTACCTGTTTTCATACCCCGATTCCTTGACTTCAATTGGTTATCAATTGCCTTAATTAACAGATAAAAGGGACATGAAGTCTCTCCAGGGCACCATGGTCCTTGCCCACTCCTCATCCAGCTCCAGGTCGGGCCTGCTGGTTTGAGTCTTGGACTGAATCCTGACCCTTGGATTTAGCAACCTCGCATGGCTCCATGGTCATACATGCTGGCTTCTGTTTCGCAGGCTTTGATCCTTAGCACTTTCTATGGCCTTTGGCAGTCTCTTGGTTCTGGCTCACTCTGTTTCTGGCTGCTTTGAGCCAAACACCAACACCCAACACAGGTCCAGCTGCTCGAACTCAACAATTGCCACTGCCCCATTTTGCTCTGCTAACGATCCCCAGAGATAGGGTTTCCCTAAATAATACTTCCCTACTGTCATCTGAACAATCTTTCAAGAATCAATCCTACATTTTTGACAGGGGGAAAATTAGGAGCACTGAGTTGATAAGCTATTTTTTGAGAACTGTGTGGTTTTGCCGAGACCAAAAATCAACCCTTCAGTTCCCCAACACCAACTGGATGTCCAATGATTCAATTTGACTCCGACACTGGCTATCTAAATTTAATTCAGACCCACAGGTCAGGAGTGCAGTCCTGCAAGACTGCCCTCAGTTCAGATGCCAGATCCAAGTAGGGTCCCCAGTGAAACTTCACTTCTACCTAGCTGACTTACAAGGAGAAGTGCCTACAACCCCCTGCTCAGGTTCCATAATTCACAAGAACAATTCATGGAATGCAGGAGAGCACTCATGGTTATTGGTTTATTATAGAAAATACACTCAAGAACAGCCAAGTAGAAGTATCAGGGGTATAACACAGGGCTTCCGGGCTTTACTGAGGGTGCACCACTCTCCCCGCACAGCCATGTGTTCACCAACTCAGAAGCTCCCCAAACCTCATTCTTTAGAGGTTTCTATGATGGTTGCAGCATCTGGGCTCATTTGATTAAATCATTGACCGTTGGTGCTCTAACTCCATCTCTAGGTCCTTTTCCTCTGAGGGGAGGTCAAGACGTAGGGCTGAAAATCCCAATCCTCTAGTCCTGACTTGGTCTTTCTGGTAAGCAGCCCCCGTCTTGAAACTCCTCCCCCCCAAGAGTCTTCTCATTAGAATACAAAAGACACTCATCACTCAAGACGGATTTAGGAATATTAAATCAGGAACAGAGGACAAAGACCGATGATTTTTATTATATCACAAAAACCTAATAAAAATTTAGACTCATGGTGAATTCCACCTAGTTAATATTTCAGAGAGTGATGTATGTCAGTGGGCAAAGAAGAAACCCTTATCCAGCTTGCAGGACCCTGGTGCTGCAAGGACTGACAAGGGGCTCAGCTGAGGGGCAAGAGGGTCCTGCTGAGGACAGAGACATTGTCAGTCACCCAGCTTCCACCAGGACCAGTTGGTTATATGTCCAGTGGTAGCTGAAGGTGTGATATTACACCTGGGAACAAGACACAGTGCCTGTGCTCCAGCAGGTATGTTCTGGTCGCAGGAGGCATGTGATATTCACGCTATGTCTTCAGGTTGCCTTAGGATGCTTCTTTCAGCTGCAGAGTGAGGTATCTCAGAAGGAAAGGGGGGTGGAATGAGTGAGATAAGAGCTATGGGGAGGAAGCAGGAATTGAAGAAGAAAGCACTGAACCCATTAATGGGGCCTCATGGGCAGAAATGGGTGAGAAACCCGACTCTGTGAGACTTGGAAGTCAAGACACAGATCTCAGTTTTTTGGACCAGAGAGGCTGAGCCACAGGACATCCACTGGACCCATTTTAAGAAAAACTGCTACCTTTTGAAGCCACTACTGGGGAAAGGGAGATGACAACTCTACGAGCTGCCCAAATCTCCTACCTTTTTCCTGTACTCACATCACCATCACCACACTGGCTAATGGGATGGTCTTCAACAAGCCACGTGCACTATTGACACAGAACATTTTCACCAGGGGTTCCCTTCCAATGCTTTTCCTCCCAGTGGTCAAGTGCTCACCCCTGCATTGCACTTAGATTAGAGCCTAACCCAAACACAATGCATAGTGGCATTCCTTGCCTACCACGTATGGACCATGCCCTCCTCCCAGACACACGGCATCACTTCTGTTCTCTCACCTGGGCTTCTTTTTCTTTTACAACTTTATTCATATCTATTTGCATATGTTTCCTCATTTCTAAGAAAAAATTGTATGGTTACTTTATTCATGACCTGAGTTTCAAATACTATCAAGCACCAGGGACATACTTAACAATTTGATAAATGACAGTTGTTTGAATGAATATGGATGATCGGACCATATGCTCTGTGACTGAGGAACTCTGACCAAAGAAAATTGTACTAAAGAAGAAACAATGGCTTATTGTCATCCAATCTACCAGGTGACTCGTGGTCTAAGCTTTGCTTCATTGGAGCCATGTACCTATCATTCCTTTTGTCTTTTGCTTTGACGTGGGAGATGCTAAGACAGAGGCAATGGTACAGGGGGAATTTGTAGAAAGATAATTGCTGGGACTCAGTAGAGTCTGTGTGTACAAATTTCTTCTGCTGAGGGCATACAAAGAATAACCAGTCTTTGCAAACCATTAGAACATAGGCCCCAGAAGTAATTCTTTCCAGCTTTTGTGAAACCCTCCAGAGCCTGGATAAGTGGCCAAGAGGCCACTGAGGAGGCCAATTCTCTTTTTGTACATGTATATTTTGACAATAAACCCTCCGTGCTTTGAGAAAATTGAGGTCTTTTGTTTCTGAGAAATCAAGAAATTCTAACATCTTCATGCTTTCTGTGGGTTTTTAGTCCTGGTAGCATCAAGATATGTTTGTGTCATGAAGAAGAATCAATGGAAAAGATTAGAAATCTGAAACAGAGCTAAGAAAGTTAAGAAACTTCTCTTGAAGAGCTGACATGTACTCTTAACTGTATGAGTGCAAATGATCACATTTGATTTTCAGATACAGGCAGTTAGGGTATTTCTGGATATTAACAACAGCAGCAAGAACAACCCCCTACAAACAGGCCTAAAGAATAAAGAAATTTATCTCGTGTATAGGAAGTCCAGGTCTGGTGTGAACTTATAGCTTGGTCGGCAACTGGACTTCATTTCTCTCATTATTTTGTGTCCTTTTGCTGTGACAGCTTCATCCGCAGGGTGACTGCCCTTACAGAATCGTGTGATGGATTTTAGAATATAGAGGCAGCCTGTCCCTGGGGCTCTAAATAAGAAGGCTATACCCCCATATCACAGCCAACCTAGAACTGACCCTGGGCTCTGATAAGTGGTAGACTGGGTTCCTGAAGTCTTTGTTCTCCAGAGGGACAGGAAGACCATTAGGGACTATGGCCATTCACTTTCTACTCTTAAATATGTGGGGGGTGTCTTTTCCACCTTCCTGAGTCACAAGAGCTGCATCAGGTAGAGTTGGAAAGCTGAATCAAAGATAGATTCTTTTCAGAAGGAGGAAGGGAGCAACGGATGTATCATTACCATTTCACAGCGAGAACAGTAAGACTCAATGAGATTAAGTACCACATTCACACAATACTAATGACCGCACAACTAGGTGGCTGATGACAATTTGTACCCAGATCTGTCTAGACCAAAGTCTGTGTTTATTGCCTAGTGGAGAAAGAAGAAGGAGGCAAGAGGGGAGGAGCAATAAAAAAGGAAAATTGGGAAGAGACAGAAAGCAGGCAGTAAGGAAGTTGCATGTCTCCTTCCCCAGCAGGCCTCACTAGCGCACCAGGGCCAGTGAAAGACCCAACTGTCACTACTGTGGTTTTCCAGTTCATTACTCCTTGGCACCAGCACGTTCTCATTTGTGAGAAGAAAACAATGACTTTCAAAGGCTCATAAAAATTCTTGGACATCAACAGAGGTTTCCCCAAACATAATTTCATTACACTTGGAGAAAAGCGAATCTGCTTTCTTCAGAGACAATCTTTGCTCCCAGATATATTAATTTACAAATGAACAGAAAACAAGTGTCCTGCAGTTGGCTGAACTCCAGATATTAGAGGAAGAAAAGAGCGGGAGTCATTCAATGAAAGTCAAACGTAACAGAGATCCAGGCCCGACTTTTGAAGGAGTCTCCCGATTTGTAATTTTAGTCTGAATTTGCACCTGTTAGTACCTGAGAATAATAATATTTACAAGACGAAAGTTTCATTCTGCCTTTTTTCCCTCTTACCTGGGGACATGTTTTCATTGCTTTTAAGGAGAGAAGGAGAAACAGAAACATCGACGTGAGACAGAAACATTGATTGGATGCCTCCTGTGTCTACCTGGACCAGGGATGGTGTGCACTTGGACCAGGGATCACAGCCCACAGCCTTTCAGCTACGTGACAATGCTCCAACCAACAGAGCCACACTGGCCAGGGCAAGTTTCCTTCTGTCTTATCAGACAAACTGGCCTGGTCCTTTCTGCCGTGATGTGTTTGTTACCTGGGTGACGTGGGCAGGATTAAAAAGTGCTGCCCTGAGAAATGGCAGAAGCTCCTTCCTTTGGTAACCCATGCACCTTGTCCGGAAACTGCCTTGAGGGGCTTCCATGCTTAAATTGCTCTCCCCGCCTCCTTTTTATTGGCCAGAGAGTCAGGCTCACTCAGAGTGGAAAGTGGGAGTAAACATTTGTTATGAAAATCAATCCTTCCCAGGACCCCTGCCATTTCCTTTCCTTTTTCTAATATTTCAATTGATAAATTCTTTTCTCCAAGGAAGAACGATCCATTTCCAATTTATTTTAGTTACTTGTACTCACAACTCCAATTTTGGTATCTACAGTAAACATTATCAATATTTCACAAAAAGTATTTTCCTCTGAAACCTAAAGAAGCCTCAACATTGTTTCACACAGAGCTGCACAGAAAATATTGCCAATCAACATTTGCAAGTCAGTATGAAACTCGTGTCCCATATATGCTCAGGAACTCCTAGGAGAGCATGAAGGATGGGAAAATTCACATCTTTGATATGGTGAAGTCTCAGAGATTTTTGAAACTCTGAATGAGTGGAAAGATCAACGGAAATATTATAGGTGTTAGAATTAGATAATTACTTCAATCTTGGTTATCTCAAATTTAAAATCTATAGCTTTGAGTAATTCGAGGCATTCTTTATGACACAATTGTCTCATATGAGGTTAGGAAAATCTATTACCAACCTACAGGTGTAACTTTTCTTAAGCGATATTGTTTGCCAAGCCTTGGTACAAGATAGGGTCTCAATAAACGTTCGTCCTTTTCTATCGGAAGGTGCTCTTGTGTTCTGCGTGGGCCAAGTTGGCATCCCTGAGAAATAGTTGATAATTTCTAGACTAAACCTAAAAGAAACATACCCAGACAAATTTTCCAGTTCGTATTAATATGTCCAAGAGGGGTCTAATTCTGGTCATATCTGAGTAACTTGTATTGGACTTACCCCAATGACAATAACAATTGCAATTCTGAAAAAAATACTTTAAAATATTTTGAAGGATTGGAAAACAGACAAAAGTAGGTAAAATGGGGTGTTCCACATTTAACTGGCATTTACTGGGTAAGGATGGGGAGAAACAACTCAAACGTAAAAGAGAAGAATTACTGGGCGGATGAAAGGGGTGTGAATTTAAGGCTGAGGATTGAAGGGAAATAAAATGAGATGCAATGAGGCACATTTGGGAAGCCCCCAATTCCACTTACCAGTTATTTCTAAATCTTTGATTGATTCCTAAATTTCATATGCATGATAAAGGCACCAAAGAATCACCAAGGAGCCAGCAGAAACCAACAGCTGAGGGCTAAAGAACTGAGAAGTTTGAGCGGTTGGTCCTGTGGAGACGTACTTTGGAGAAGATATTCCATCACATTACAGGGGTTTGTTAAAAACTGTGAGTTTGTCATTGAAAGCATAGAAGTACTATATCATAAAAAAGGACAAAACCCAGGAACTAATCAATCAATCAATACACAAACAAACAACAAAATGAACTGGTCCTAGAAAGGCATAAATCTAATACAAGATGATTTTCTAGTAATTGAATTGCCCTCCAGTGGAAAAAGATAAACAACTCAATAGCATTTTGAGGAAGATAACACCTGGAGGGTCTACATATATGCACAATATCATGTATATGGTGATGCACGAAACATACCAAGAAGCAGGAAATACGGTCTATCATCAAGGGAAAATAGAGTCCAGAGAATCAGACTGGCAGGTGACTAAGGTATTAGATTAGTAGAAAACGACCTTAATACAAGCTATTAAAACTTTCTAAAATAAATTACAAATTAAATAAAAAAATTAGTAGACAATTGAACGCTATCAGGGAAATATCTAATATATACGTAAAAAGGCTAGTAGGAAATTTGAACAAAAAATGGGAATACATGAAACACATAGTGCAGCAATAGACTTAAAAATAGTTTTAATACATCGGTGACCAGATCAGTATAAAGTGAAGCCCAGCATTGAACAAACACATTGGAAACATTCAGGGCTCCAGCAACATTTGGAATAGTATGGAACTGTTTACTATGCATGTCAGTAAAGTCCCAGAAAGAAAGGAAATTAAAAAGTAGTTCAGACAAATAAACAGTTGCTACAAGTGTCTACATTTGGAGAAAAAATATTCATTCGCAGGTTTAGGAAGTTCAGATAATCAGAAACAGATAACATAGTTAAACTTATGCAAACAATAAATACAGAGAAAACCTTAAAAATAACCACAGATGAGTGTGTGTTTCATAGGGGACCCTTTCACTGGGGAACACTGATGACGACCGGTATTTTTTAGTGGGCTGGCACCGGTTAAAAACATCAGACTGGCTCCAGGTGCACGACTTTACAACACATCGTCTGTACGCTGTATTCCGTGTTCACCGCCCTGAGTCAGGTCTCTGTCCATCACCGTTTAACCTCCCTGTACGCCTCTCTGACTTCTAATAAGACCTGGTCAAGGTCAGGAGCCAATGGAACGCCATCCTTAAAGTGCTGAAAACAAATCTGTTGACTCAGAATTCCATCTCCAGGAAAAATATACATCAAAAGTAAAAATACAATTAAGATATTTTATATTTTTTAAAATGTGAGTAAATCCATGTCTAGCAAATTCACACAAATAAGTACTGAAGGAAGTTCATCAGGCAGAGTACAAAAAAAAAATTAGTTAAAATTTTGACTTATACAAAATACGGAAGAATTCCAGAGGTTGTATATATGTGGCAAAAGAAAACTGAAAAAAAATTAAATCAATTTTTAATATCATCAATAATTAATAGAATGCCTAAAGCAAAAAAAAAAAGTGACATTTATAACCCAGGTAAAATGTGCAAAAACAACAGCACAAAAAATGTGAAAATGAATAGGAAGTATGCCATTATATGGTTCTTACCTTATTAATATAATATTTAAAAATAGACTGGAAGATGTTATTGCAAGTACAAACAAATAATAGGACAATAAAATAAAAATATAGGGCTAGTAGGTTCTACCTAAGAAAAATAATTAATCCAAAAAGAAGTCAGACAAATGGAAAAAGAACAAAGAACAGAAAGGACAAATGGAA
>VMDR010013712.1:12636-24696 GCA_007922815.1 Macrotus californicus | reverse complement strand
GGGGGGAGGAGATGGGACAACTGTAATAGTATAATCAATAAAATATATTAAAAAAAAAGAAAAAACTGCTTCTACTCCCACAACTATTTACAGAAAGTGAGGTTTATCAGCATATACCGACAAAACTCTCCCCAGCTTTCTGCACCCCCCCAAAAAAAAGAGGCAGAGGAAGAAGAAATGTTAGCAGGATCGCCCTAAGGCAAGATTCTGAAATAAGATTAAATTGGGTTCCTGTTTGCTCTGCACTGGGGGCTGAGTTCAGGTAGAAGGCCAGGTGTTGGCAGCCTGGGCCACATCCCTATTTCTCGTTCAACAACCCCTTTCCATAAAAGGGCCCATGTAGCCCTTGAGGCTCTTTGAGGGGGATACCTGCTTCTCTGGGCCCACATTCCCCTCACCACCTGCCCACAGTCCGCTCTTCTCCAGCACTGCATGGAAGTTTATAGTATACAGACTTGTTCCATACACGTTCTTGGTATTTCCCCCAGGGCACAGCATCCAGGAGATCCATTTTTTACCCAACTTCAACTATTATTTACAACTGTGCACTATGTAATTTCTTCTTCTGGACTTTTTTTTTAGGATTTATTTATTTATTTTTAGACAGAGGGGAAGGGAGGTGAGAAAGAAAGGGAGAGAAACATCAATGTGTGGTTACCTCTCACGCGTCCCCCACTGGGGACCTGGCCTGCAACTCAGGCATGTGCCCTGACTGGGAATCGAACTTGTGACCCTCTGGTTCACAGTCCGGCGTTCAATCCACTGAGCCACACCAGCCAGGTCTTCTTTTGGACTTTTTAAAATTTAAGTGTAGTTGGTATACAACTTTATATTGGTTATATTAGTTTCGGGTGCACAATATAGTGATTTGATATTTTCAGACCTTACAATGTGATCACTACACATTCTAATAATCATCTGTCACCGAGCAAACTTACCACAGTATTATTGACTATATTCCCCTTCCCCTTTTCACCCATCCCCTACCCTCTTCCCTCTGGTAACCACCCCTTTGGTCTCTGTTTCTATGAGTCTATTTTTGTTTTATTTGTTCATTGTTTGGGGTTTTTTTTTTGGAGTCCTTAACATGAATGAGCTCTATGTTTATAATTAATCCTAAATGACTTTGGTAAAGAACACATTTTCAAAATCTTACTGAAAAAATAGATTTTATTCAATACTGCACGGCCATAATGAGGAAAATGAAAATAATATTGGTCCTATCACAAAAAGCAACATGATTACAAAGGTGAAACAGTAAAATTAGAATTCTGCATTTAGTTTGCTACTTAAGTGGTCAAAACCAGTTTCACCTCCATTTTGAATGGAATGGGAAAGGGTAAAATCCCTTTAAACCAGCGATCTTCAACCTTTTCCATCTATGGCACACATATACTAATGACTAAAATTCTGCGGCACACATTATTTTTTTTGCTGATGTGACAAAAATAGGTATAATTTTGATTCATTCACACTGGACAGCTATTGTGTAAGCTGTTGTCATTTTTTTATTTGACAATCTAATGCAGGGATGTCAAGGTCATTTTCATCGGGGGCCACATCAGCCTCGCGGTTGCCTTCAAAGGGCTGAATGTAATTTTAGCTCCTTAACAGTTAAGGAGGAGTTACATGTATACAGTCCTAAAATTATTTCAGCCCTTTGAAGGCAACCTCAAGGCTGATGTAGCCCCCGGTGAAAATGAGTTTGACACCCCTGATAAGGGAAACAAGGTCAGTGCCCTTGACTAAATGGTAAGGTATTGCATGTTTTAAAAATTCTCACAGCACAGCGGTTGAAAACTGCTGTTTTAAATCATCAAAGCAAATAAACAAGTATGTAAATAAACCAGTTTAACAAGCTTCATATTTTCCTAGCATTTTCTAAGTGTCACACAGTTTTAAAAGAGAACATTCTGAGTCTTCAGAAAGTGATTTCAAAACAGGCATTTCTAGTATCTAGGGCAAAGCTGTATGTGCTCTTCTTGATAGTGCACAAGAGGCCAAGAGGTCAAGCTGTCAAGTCGTCCCAGGAAATTCCTCCTCAGGTGCCCCCACAGCTTTGGTCAGCAGCGCCCACATAGGAGACAGGAAAAGGGTTTCGCTTTGTACTCACTCTTACAAAGTTGTCAGGGAACAAACCTCTCCTGCCGTTGATCTGTCCCTCCCACCAGCCTCCATCTTCCTTCCTGATGTTGGTGATGATCTCACCCACGCTGATAGTCAGCTCATCGTCGTGCTGGGCCTGGTAGTCAAACTCCACTATGGCCTCCACTGAAAGAAAGGAATGGGAACGAAAATAAAAAGTGAGAGAGCACCTTAGATCCGGTGTTGGAGAAGTCTTAGACTCAGCAGCCCCAGAAGGTCAGTAAAGTAAGGGACTTCCCTCTATCAATATTTAAATAAGAGGGCCACACACAGTGGGCTGATTTCGGTTGACCCGGGGCCCATAGCACAGAAACCACCAAGTGCTGGTCAGTGGTCAGGCTGAGTAGCCTGCAAGTCTTAGGGCCAGCAGGGGCTTCAAAGGGAAAACTGCACTGTGACAGAAGGCCAGTGACATTTGTGCCCCTCCCCCCAGGGAGCCCAGCATCATTTCCTCAAGTACAGAGACAGTAGACTATAGGCATGAGTTTGGTTCTTGGTGCCCCTTCCCTCGCCAAGACTAAGGCTGTGCAAACTATAGGCAATATTCAAACAGTTTATTATTTACTCTATAGAGATGATGACTATCTCTCAGCAATCATGCGTATAAAAACAGCTAATACAGAGGCCCCGCTGGCCAAACCAATGCTTCACACAGCTAATGTTTGCAGGCATAACTGCCCTTTCAACAGATGGCATCCCAGGCAGCAATACCACTTTAAATTTTTCTCCCAATCTGATGAGTTTTTATCATTGGTAATAGGTGGAGGCAATGGATGATACAGATGGGACTTCTTGTTGACAAAGCACCAATGCAAATTGGAAGAGCTAACCAATCCCAAGACTGGTTAATTTATCCACAGACGGATTATACAATTTATCTAGACTTTGGGTCTCACCTGGCACCCACCTCGATCTATCAGTCCCCTGTCCTTTTCCTTTTTATTTGCAGTTTAATATGAATGAATGAATGAATGAATGAATGGCAAATGAATGAATAGAAGAGAAGTGAAAATTAGGTGAAACCCCAAGTGGTGAATTAGCAACTTACAAATTACAGTAAAATAATGGAAGAGAAAAAGTTAAATGAGCTCTTATAGTAAGCACATCTACAAAAATGAACTCAAAATGGGTTGCAGACCTAAATGTAAGAGCCAAATCTGTAAAACTTTTATAAGAAAGCATAGGAGAAAATCTTAGTGATCTTGGGTTTGGCAAAAATTTCTTCAACAGGAGACAGAAAAGCACAAACAACTTTTTAAAATTCAATAAACTGGGGTAGGATTTTCAGGAAAAAGCTTGGTAGGTAAGTGGGCCCCTGCCAAATGGGCTTTGCATCTTCATTAGGGGTAAATTCCCAAGGTGCTTCCAGATCCGAAGAACCTCTCCAGCCAGGAGGGTGTGCTCCTCCATCCACTCCTAATGGCAGCTAATCCAGACAGTTCATAAGCAACTAAAAGTGGAATTTCCTTCCCTAGATCATTCTTTCATTCCAAAATTAGTTGGCCAACTTTGCTGCCATCAATCTGCCCAGGATGAAGTTGACCTGTGAACCATTCTCATCACTTATCAACAGAAAGGAAGAGCAAAAGAGTATAAACAAGACAATGCTTCCTGATCAACCTGACAAGTGCAAAGGCGGAAACACTCCAATCTCCTTGTACCATGCTCTGCTCCCCAGCAGTTAAAAGGAGCCATCAGGCCACCGCCAAAACCAAGACAGCAGGGACACCTGCCACTTTCCTGAAGAACGCCTGGGCCAAGGAGCCGGGGCTGGCCGCATCCTTCACCATCAGGGGCCTCGCTGTAATTCTGCCTGCCTGCAGCCCCAATGCCAAGTACACCACCATGACCAACCCAGTCACACCCTACCACTACCCAGTGCTCATCCGAGATGATGGGAACATGCCCGACGTGCCCAGCCATCCCCAGGACCTCCAGGGCCCAAGCTTGGGGCAGCCGAAGAATCTGTGAACTCATCCACTGAGAGGGAGGAGGTCCCCTTCCCTTGGCTCCCAATAATAATATGGGGGGGAAAAGAGGAGCCATCAGAACAATTGGAACCAGATCGCTTAAAAAACAGCTTTCTTCAAATTACCTAGACATGGACTTATTGAAGTTCCGCCATCAGAACTGAGATTAGAGCAAGCACTGTGTATGTGTCAGACACTTTTCCTGCATTAGCTCAGTTAATCCTCACAATATTGCAATGCCCTTCCTCGTAATTAAAGAACTGGAAGCTCGGTAAAGCTTATTTGCTGAGCCAGTGCTCTCCAAAGTGGGATGCGTTCACTGCAGGAATCAGTTGACACAATGAAACACAAAATGAGAACATCTATTCATTTTATTTTAATTTCGAAAAAGAAAAATACAACTTCTCCAATATTCCATTTACAGAATGGCACTTGCTCATTCCCCTAGCCTCTCCTTCCAACAGTCAGGTGTGCCCCAAGGGTGGGGAGCAGCCCGAGTAACGGTAGTGCTCCTCCACAAGGATGCTGCCCGCACCGCACCAGCTGTCGACCCCACGGGGTACCCTGCAGTTCTGGGAGGCCTCTTGGTAAAGCCTCTTTATGGCTATCACCCCTTTTAACTAAAATCACCCTCACTAAGTGAGTGAGAAGCTGGAAAAGACCTGTGAAAATAAAGTAGGGATGGGAGACAATACTCAACACGTGACCACATAAACCAGAAAGAGGCGGAGCTGCCACTTCAGCTCCTGGTGGGAGCTCCTTGCCGGCCACGTTGGGAGGTGAACAGAAGGACAAGCCAATCAGATCTGAGAAGGAGATGACCAAAAAACTAAGTTGTTAAGACAATTTGTAATATAGGTTTTCTTCCATCCATGTCAGTTACCTAAGTATAATATGGAACTATTGGGGTTAGCGACACATTTAAAGTATGTATCTGAACCTTGAAGACAAATGTCTTCATTTTTTCACCCATGTTGAAAGTCATACAATAATCTTATGTTTTCCAGAAGCCCCCTAAACCTAGTAATAAATATCCAGAAGCTTCTTTGGGGCTTTCTAAATCAACTAGTGCAGAAATATGTGCACATAATCCATAAATAAATACATATATGGAAATAGTCAAATATTTTCTTAATAACAGATATTATCTTTTAAAAAAACAAGAGGCTTGGAACAGTGACCTAGGCTCCTCCCAGCTGACCCCACCTTAGCACTTGGAGATGAAGGCTCATAGCTTTTCTGACGGGGACAGAAAATCATGGGAAGAGCAGAAGCAGCACCTGGGAGCGGCCTTGGGGAGAAATCGGAGGACAGGAAGGCAACTAAAGAGGAATCTGGTCAAGAGTCCATCTAATAAGCCCTGTTTACATTGGAGGACTCAGAACCCCTTCAATTCCTAGAACGCAACCTTGCTTCTTTTTTTTCTAAATAGCAAGTTTCATTTTCTCCATTCTGTGTGTGGGCTCCCCCAAGGCAAAGGTGGAAGAGGACAATGAATCTGCTTCAAGAGGATGCTCACTAAGAAGTAAAAGAGCTGCTGCCTTTTGTCATAAACTGAAGACAGTCCATCTGGTCTTGCTTCACTCTCCCTCTTCCCGTGAGCCCAAGGACACACCTTAATTGGTGCCTGCTATGAGTCATGCTAGGAATTAGGGATGGAGGACTCTGGGATAAGTAAAGCATAGCTGCCTAAGTTTTAAGTCTTCCTAATATCCTATTTGAGCTGGTTTTCCTGATGTAGCCTTTCTTTAAACTCCCAGACACTTAAGTAATCATGAGCACTTTGCCTGCCTTCTGGTCCCAGCCGGGACCTAGCTGCCTCTCATCACCCTTCTGGCTCCTGCAGGCCCCAGGCCTCCCTGGTCCCTGGCACTGAGATAATTCCACGCTGCTGCAGTGGCTGCACTGTGTCTCTGCCTCCCGGTGAGCCTCTGAATGCCTTCTGGGTACAGATCATCCTTAGTTCTGTCGTGAGCCCCTATAAGTGTCCATGACATGTAATAGGTGCTCAATAAAGCTTTAATAAACTGCTCAACTTGCATTTTATAACAGCAGATAGATCTCTGCCCAACAAAGATGCTACTAAAATGCCAAGTGTCAATCACATTTTCGCAAATTGAGTCAGATTCTTCAGTTCACTAAGGGAGCTAGCTTGCTATTTAAAGGATCCTGTGGTTAATTCTTTTGTAACATGAATGATCACTTCCTGCTCTACCTTTCCTGTCAAGATGAATTTTTACATATCAGGTTTCTCTAAAAGAAGGAAGCCTATGTATGGCTTTGTTAACAGCTCATAAATTATGAGGCTATATCTCTCCTAGCCCCTCTAAGGGCTCTTTCCTGTATCCCTTGGAAAGACTTTAAAAGGTCCAGGACTTTACTATCTACTAGAGTTTCACTCACCACATGTGGCTATTGAGTACTTGAAGTCTGGCTACTCTGAGTTGAGATGTGCTATAAAATACACAGCAAGCTGAAAAGACAGATTAGGAAAAAAAGAATGTAAAATATCTCATTAATTTTTATATTGATTGCAGGTTGAAATGATAATATTTTAGAGACTCTGGGTTAAAAATATTATTCAAGTTAATTTTACTTGTTTCTTTTTACTTTACAAGTGTGACTATTAGAGTATTTGAAATTGCTTATGTGGCTTGTATTATATTTCTGTCGGACAGAGATGGTTCAAGATGATACTTGGCAGACAGGAGATCAAGACCTCGCATTGCACAAACACACTCAAAATCTTCATGAGGACCCATGTGAAAGTCTACGTCCCCCAAACCCATTTCCTTGCCTTCAAGAAGCTGCAGGTGGCTGTGGCAAGGATAAAACATTACCTAAGATTTTTTAATGGGCACCCTTTGGGCAACTCCCTCTGGGCATGAGCACAAAATTAAAACATTAAGCTAAACAGAATGTATCAGAGGTATAATTAGGGCAACAGTCAACAAAATTCCATATTTAAAGACACCATAAATTACAAAACTTAAGAACATCTCTTTGTCAGAAAAATATCACCCTCCAGCTGCTTGCTGTGCCAAAAGCCAGCCTCCACAAGTTTGCTACATCTACCGTCACTGCAAAAGCCAAAGCCACAGCTAACCGGTGTGTGTGAGAACAGACAGAGCCAGGGGAGATAAGAGATCTACTCTGGAAAGGCAGAATGCTTCAAACTCCCCCATCTCTGACCTCTGACCTCTGCCTTCAAACTGGCTGGAATGTCTCCTCCCCTAAAAGATGAAACGAGTGGTTTTTAACTATTGGTTGGCAAAACCAGCTACCAAGATCCACCTCAGGCAAACTTCTCACGGTGGCCGTTCAGAGGCCCCACTGGATGACCTGGCCCCTCCCTGCCTCTGGGCAGGGAACTTCTTCTCTCCTACGGCTCCCGTACTGTGACTCTGTGGTGGCCCACCCCAGTCAGACTTCAAGCATCATCTGGGACAAGCCATGATCTTTCTCAGAATCCCACCCCCCTTGCTTGGCATCAGGTCCAGCTCCATAAATGTTTGAACAAACCTTAAAGCAGGAAGGACAATGCAACTTGCCAATTCATTTCCTCTGTCCATATACACATAGAGGGCAGGGCAAAAGTAGGTTTACAGTTGATCATATGGAAAATACTACAATAACCAATACATAATAATACAAGAATAAACTCTGTTTCACGTACTCACAAGTGGAAACCTACTTTTGCCACACCTTGTACAGATCATGCCGCCAGCCTTGCAGTACGGTTTGAAGCTTTAAGAATTTCAGAAGCAGAAATGTCACAAACAAATTGCTTTTACACTTATTTCCTTTTGTGAATTCTTAAAGAATATATTTCTAATGTTAATGCTTTGTTCCAGTCCTCTGAAGAGAGCATATAAAATCAGGAGGAATTTTTCACCAAAAAAGATCATGATTGCTGATAGTTACAGACAGAAAGAACATTGCTTTAACATCTTGTCAAATCCTTTTTTTAATTTTACAGATGAAGAACTGAGGCTTGGAAGGTTCCATGGCTGAGGCTTACAGAGAGTGAGAGCTCAGTTATGGCAGCGTCAATACTGGGACTAAGCTCTCCCAAATTACAGTCCAGGTGAGAGAGTAGGGAAAATCTAAAAATAAAAAGAAAGAAAAACTGAGACCAGTGAGATACAGACTTCCACACCATTGGGTTTTTTCTTTTTCTTTCACATATAGCATAGCTTCCAGAATACCCAGAAAACAACTACACCACTCAGGAACATATAATAATCTATGTTCAAATCTAAAGAGAGGGAGAAAACAGAGCAGTGGTTGCCTAGGGATGGGGACTGGCGGTAAATGGATATGAGAGATCTTTTGGAGGTGATGAAAATGTTCTAAAACGAAATTCTTGTTAGAGTCTCAAAATGCTATAAATTTACTAAAATCATTGAATTGTACGCTTGAAATGGGTAGAATTTTATACCTTAATATAGTTTTTTAAAATAAAAAGTCTATGTGATGTCTATTTTGGAATTGATGCCGACATTTGCTCATCAAGGTGGTCGACTGTGTTTGCATTCCAGAGAGAGACCATTCCCCATTCAGAAAGGGAAAGTCACTTGAGGGGGTCTCCCCTCCCCTATGATACAGTCCACCTGGACTGTCTATCAACGTGCCCTGCCCTCTGCCAGCACAGAGCTCAACTATGTCTCACAGCAGCGACGAGACAAAGACTGGAAATGTCTGCAGCAGATGCCCCCAGAGGGCTCCCAGAAGAGGCGGGGATCCCTGGGGCTGTCGAGTTGACATCGTTCCCCAACCTGCCCCTCCAGCTTTTCCCCACTGTGCAGTATAACCTCCTGGTAAGTCCTCCTCCTTACTGTAGTTAACAGACACTTGGTTTCTGTTGCTTGCCACCAGAGAACCCTAATGGATACACTCATGTATTAACGTTTTAAAAAACAGACTCTTCCTTACACAAGTCTGCACAAAACCCAGTTCTCACAACCTCACGCTTTCCCAGTAATGTTAGAGCTAAGAGTTTGGGGACCTGAACTTCCCAGGTCAGGCCACAGGTACTGTGGCCACCTCCAAGCCCAACAAAGGTGACTTTCACACCACGATTTCCTTTGGTGTCTTCACAAACACACCAGGTGGCACCAGACCGACAGGGGGATCATTCCTCAGGCCTGAATCTGTTAGAAACTGAACATCAGCTTCCCCAAGGAAGACAGGCTCAGAATACAGACCCCAATGAACAGATGGCCACTGGGTCCCTAACTCTCTCCCTGGGCAGGAGGTGGAGACAGCTTCCTGCAGGGCTAAACAATGTCTGCAGCAGGCCAGGTAGCAGCTCCCAGAAGTGGGCATCAGCAAGGTACGAGTGAAAGAGATACATCAAGAAAGAGAAAAAACAAATCCAACTGTGAGAGAGGAAAGAAGGCCCACCACTGACTGCCTCGGACAGCACAAAGGATGGTTCTCTCACTGCTTTCTAGAACAGCCCAAGGAACCTGGGCCTCCCAGTCCGTCTGTCCCCTCTTGTCACATCTGTCTAAGCATCTTTACAGAGCACAGAAGGTAGGAGAAGGAACACAGGCCTTGAAGCCTGGTAGGCCTGGGAGTGAATTCCAGCTTAGACATTTACTAGCTGTTTCAGTTCATTTTCTTTGTGCTTAAAATTGGGAGATGATCTACCCAGTGGGTTACTGCTGGGATGAGGGATGATGCCTATAAACTCCTGTACACAGAAGCTGCTCCATAAATGACAGCCACTAGTCTCACAGGCAGTCATCATGCTGTGCTGTAAGTGTTTCCTGGGGCCTGCCCTCCCTATCTGCCCCTTGGAATGGAAGGCTTTAAAGCAGCAGTCCCCAACCTTTTTGGCACCAGGGACTGGTTTCATGGAAGATAATTTTTCCATGGACCAGGGTGGAGGGATGGTTTCGGGATGACTCAAGCTCATTACATTCAAGGTCATCTCCTGCCGTGTAGACTGGTCCCTAACAGGCCCAGACCAGTACCAATCCATGGCCCAGAGACTGGGGACTCCTGCTTTAAAGGGCAGAGCTAAGCATCCCCTCCCCCTCATCTGGTGTCTGGCACATAGTAAGTGCACAATAAATGTTGGTGATTGAATACATGTACTGAGAAGTATCCCCAAAACATAGCTTATCACTCGGCACAATGAAATGCAGTTACAAATGTGAGCCTAGTTGTTTGGTTTGAAGCCTAGGGAAAGTCAAAGATCGGCATAACAAGTATGGTCCACTGGTCCAAGCCTCTCAAGTGCTACTGTGATCAGCCTTGACTCCATTCCCACCTCTGCCAGGACCACTGCCCCTGACAGCAGAGGGGCACTCAACCAAAGGTAAAGATATGATGCAAGACCATGGCTGAGTAGCCTGCTCTGTGGATGGGGAAGTGCTTCACAAAGCCTGGGGATTGAGTCCCTCAAAGCCTGCACTTAGAAGCCTTTGCCTTACCAGGGCTTCACCCAAGGAGGCAGGAACAATGAGCTATTAAACACTTCCTGACTAAAATTAACCCCTGCAAAACTAATGCACGGCTCTTTTAAGAAGGTGCATTAGATAGGCTGGATAAAAATAACTTGGCCAGAAGAAGACTTTTTAAATAAAAATGAAAGCACCGAGAAAGTGTGCAGATGATTTTGTGGGGGGGGGGGAGACTAGCAAAGAAAAAAGACAATTGATTATAGTTGACTAAACCAACAGAGAATGGTCCTTATACAATAACCATGGAGGGAAAGTAAACTGTATGTCAGAAAATCAATTTAATAAAAAGTCAGTTAAGTGAAAATAGTTTAGCCACTTAAAGAAAACATAACCTTTTTTCCAAGCAGTCAAGAGAAAGGACATGAATGTTGCTTCACATAAATATTTGATGGTTTTAAGTAATTTGATGGCTTGAAGATAAGTAGAGATGGTATTCTGTTTTTTCTTCACTTTATAATGACAGCCTGGTTCTCAGGCTCAAACATGAGTGCCTAATTAGAAGTTAACCCCCATTTTTCTCAGTGACAAGATCCAAAACATTTTAGCCTACCAAGCTTTAAAAGAGAAGAAGAAACAGTCAAAAATATCTGCTTATACCACCCTGGCTGGTGTGGCTCAGTGGATCAAGCACCAGCCTGTGAACCAAAGGGTCACCAGTTCAATTCCCAGTCAGGGCACATGCCTGGGTTGTGGGCCAGGTCCCCAGTAGGGGGCGTGTGAGAGGCAACCACACATGGATGTTTCTCTTCCTCTCTTTCTCCCTCCCTTCCCGTCTGTCTAAAAATAAATATTTTTAAAAGTCTGCTTATACTATATTAGTTTAATTAGCAATTATGTAAAATAAAATAATTAGAAGACATTGCCCCATCGCCTCTCATTTCATGAACCAGTTTTATTTGACAGACATTGCATGAGTGATTAAAACATTTTATTATGGATAAGGTGCCTAAAAGGTTTACTTTTCTACAAAGTTAATTCACAAAACCATATAATACAACATACTCTGTGAGGACTGTAATAGTATGGAGTGAGGGTGGGGAACTGGCTTTAGGGTTGGACATGTATGAAAAGAGAAAGGCAAAAGTCTTCCTATTGATTTCAGTGTAGCTAAGCTGAATCAGCTCTAAGAGCCAAGAATGTTTAGAAGAGTAGGGAACCAGGTCAAAAGGAGGGAAGTGAAGAACAATTCCACAGAAAACCATGGTCAGTCTGCCCAGTGGGGGGTGGGGGGTGAGGGCTGAGTCACTGCATGGCCTTCTGTTAACAAGAAACGCACTGTCTGGTAAGAGAGAAAGTAGACAGAGGTAACAGGAAACCACGGTGAGCCCTCGCTGCCTTTCCTGGCAGATTCGGTGTCCCTGCTCAGCCTTCATTATACCCCTTGGCATCACAATCTTGCCCAAGTGTGAACCCCAGGAAGAAGGAAGGGAAGGTTAAAACTGAAGTTTGTGGGTCTCTGTAAAGAAGTCACG
>VMDR010013712.1:0-12536 GCA_007922815.1 Macrotus californicus | reverse complement strand
ACTGCAATGGATTGAAACATGTCAAATAGGTTTGACATCTCAAATTGATATGCTATGTGGTCTGTGTTTCATAGTGACATTTTTGTAAAAAAATCAATGGTTACCTTTGGGGGATGCTAGGGAACTTACTCACTGTTCTGAAAGCTAGTAAATTAAGAGAAAGAATCAAACATTTGTCCTGCCTTTCCCGTATGGATTCAGGACAACAACAGTCAATGAGGAGAAATTTCTCTTTATAGGAGAAATTTGGCTAATAATTGAAGACAGAATGAGAGAATTAGACAATCAACATTTTGCAACCTCTAATGTAATCAAGGACCTGGGCGATGGTCACTAACGGCTGCTAACATTACAAAAAGACAGACAACCGCGCTTCAAGATCCTCATGTCAGAAGGAAGTATGTGCCACCCCATAAAGCATTCTTGCCAAAGAACTAAAACCTGAGTGGGATCAAGCCTCTGGATTTAATGCCAATTTGCAAGGAGTACAGGGGCCCAAGAATATGTTAGACAGTACCCTGAGGTACAATGAACAAAATACAGACTGCAGGCAACTCTACCAGCAAACGACTTAGTTCCTTCAACGAAAAGAAAAATTGCAAAGGAAAAAGGAAAGAGACGTGGGAACCTAGGTTAAAAGAGACTCCGAGACAACCAAATAATTACAAAGTATAGACCTTCCAAATCAAGATCTTAACAAACGCCTATAAAAATATTTTAACTATGTGTAATAATTGGATGTTTGAACTGGATGTCTGAAGATAAGGAAACATTGTTAGTTGTTGCAGATGGAAAAATGATATCGTATTTATGGTTTTGAAAAGAGTCCTTATCTTTAAGAAATACACGCTGAAACACTTCCGGATTGTTAAAATGCTCTCCGTGTGCAAGTAGAAGAATAATGTTCTACACTGAACCTAAAAGATGAAGAGAAAAATCATACTGCTGGTGTAACTTGAGCTGGCGCAATCCGTAGTTTCACAAGTGATTCAGCTAACCCTGTTGTGCACAGCAAGGCGCCTGCAAAAGAAGATGGAGTTTTTAAACACAGCAAGGCATTAAAAGTACATGCATGTGTGTATGTGTCTATGTGTGTTTCCACACCTGAATTTTTTATTAAAGGCACTTCCTGAAAATATTTTTAAATAAAGAATTGATCCAAAAGTATTTTCCTTTTTAGTGCTACAGTTGATTCCCTGTGAATAATTTTAAAATTTAGGTCAAGTAATCAAATTTGTGATGATCTCCCTGCACGACAGGCATTGTAAAAGAAATCCTGAGGCAACTGGGACTTTAGCTGTGTTTACTTTGGAGTATGTACCAATGCTTAATCCTAGCTCCTTTGTTAAAATATCCTTTTAGCTACCTAAAGAAAGGTAATAAGCAACAAGTGCAATCCAAAGTGTGTTCTCCACCACATGTGCATGAGCGTGGACCTCAGAACAGAGCTGCAAGGCCACCTCTGTGAACATCCTGAATTTGGATTTCTTTTGGTTGGTGTGTGTGTGCACATGTATACACAGTGAGGATATAACTTTATTTTTATTGTTCATGTGTTATGTTTTTTTTCTTTTTTTCAGCTTCAGTGAGATACAATGGACACATAACACTGTGTAAATTTAAGGTATAAATACAATGACTTGATATGCTTATATGTTACAATATGATTACCACAATGAGGTTAACACATTCCTCACCTCACACAATTACCATTTTGTTGAGGTGGTGGCAATGGTGAGAACATGTAAGATCTACTCCCTTAGGAACTTCCAAGTATATAGTACCATATTGTTCATTATAGTCACCCAGATCCCCCAGAACTCATCTGATGACTAGAAAAGTGCACTCAAACCAACAACTCCTCATTTCTCACACCCCTCAGCCTCTGACAACCACCAGTCTCCTGTTTCTATGACTTTGGTTTTTCTAGATTCCAAATACAAGATATAGACCAGGGGTGTCAAACTCATTCTCACCAGGGGCCACATCAGCCTCATGGTCGAATATAATTTCAACTCCTTAACAGTTAAGGAGTAGTTACATTTATACAGCCCTAAAATTATTTTGGCCTTTTGAAGGCAACCGAGAGGCTGATGTGCCCCTCGGTGAAAACGAGTTTGACACCCCTGCGATAGGCCATACGTGACACCCCTGTGACAGACCATATGGTATTTGTCTTTCTGTCAGACTTATTTCACCTAGCATAATGCCCTCAAGGTTCATCCATGCTGTTGAAAATCACAGGATTTCCTTCTTTTTATAGCCAAATAGGATTCCACTGTGTATACATACCAGATTTTCTTTTTACTGACTGTATTGGGGTGACCCTGGTTAAGAAAATTATACAGGTTTCAGGTGCACAATTCCACAACACGTCATCTACACATTGTATTGTGTGTTCACCACCCTAGTACCGCAGTTTCTTTACCAATCATCCGCAAATGGATACATAAGCCACGTTCATGTGTTGACTATTGTGAATAATGCTACAATGAACAGCAGGATGCAGATATCTCCTCGAGATACTGATTTCATTTTGTTCAGATATACATCCAGAAGTGAGACTGTTAGATAATATGATACTTCTACCTTTAATTTTTTGAGGGACATCCACACTGTTTTCCATAGTGGTTGTACCAATCTAGATTCTGATTTTGGGTTTCTTGACCTGAGTTTTGTATAAGGAAGGCTGTACTTCTGGTTGTTTAGGTGCAAATTATTGTGATTATGGTTTTTAAAAGAGTGCACTTCTTTAAGAAACGAGTGCCAAAACATGGTAGATCACCTGCCTAGCCCTCAGTGCCCTTCTCTCTGAGAGCTGGCCCCCTCGGTGGCAGGGGCAAGCCCCGATAGCATCTGTCTGTACCTCACTGGTACTCCCAACAGCCTCACTGCTCAGCAGCAGGCCCTGGCCTTGCGCAAGCCTACTGAATCAGAAGCTGCAGTGTAACAGGATCCCCAGAGGCCTGACACATACAGCGTCATCTGAGAAGTGCTGATCTGTATCCCATGGGTTCCTCACCCAGGTTCCAGAATCACCTGTGCAGCCTCCTCCTGCCTCTCTCCCCCAGCCTGGTCCACATCAGAATGGGGGTGTCCACATGTAGGTTGAAGACAGTCCTGTACGTGACTCTTTGTACCTCTACCACTCTCCTAAACCCCGCTGTAGGAAGGAGGAATACAAGTCTCCACTGATTAATGGGGTGATAGGGTGCTCATGATCCCAGGCCTAATGATTTCTGAGGTACTGGTCAGGACTACGAGCCTACAGGTCTGCTGAAGTCCCACCAAAAAGGCAGCAGCAAACAGGTCCACATTAACCCAGGGAAGATGGCCCTTCCTCACATTCATGGGGTGTGGGGAATTCACTTCATTCTCATTTCAAATGAAATAAAGAAACTACACACTCAACCAGTCTGTCTCCATGAAAGGAGATGGAATTCCAAGGCCTTCTCACAGATCTAACCACACTGGATTGCTGCCCACATCCCCTACTAGAGTGAAAGCTACAGGAGGGCAGGCAGCATGTCTGCTGTGTTCGCCTCCAGAGACCCAGTGCCAGCCTAATGCCGGGTACATGGTAGGACCATAAACCTTTGCTGAATGAAAATAGAGTCTTAATTTCTTAGGTGCTAGGTGTCTTTTATCCTCATCACATCATTAAACTTTAACAACCACTCTGTGGCACACTATACTTTCCAAGATGGCTGTGGCAGTCTCTGCCTTCTGTCATGCTCTTCCAGAATATGACCCCAGCTACCGATGGTGGAAGTCCAATCTCCCTCCCGGGGCCTTTGAATTTGGACAGGCTTGTGAACACCGCAACCAGGAGAGTGCAGGGAAGGGATGCGGTGCGACTTCTGAGGCAGGGTGACAAAAAGCTAATATGCAGTTTCCAACCCACTTGCTGGAATACCCGGAAGACCACCACGCTGTAAGGAGGCTAAGTCATACTCAGAGCCCACATGCAGGCACTCCAGTGGGCCACCCAGTTGCTGAGTCACCCAGCCCACAATATGTGTCAGAACCTTTAGTTGATTCCAGGTCCCTGAATGTTGAGTCACCCCCCCCAGCCTTCAAGTCTTTCCAGCTGAGGCTCCAGACACTTTGGAACACGACAAGCCATCTCAACCATGTCCAGTCTAAATTCACAAAATTCGTGAGCATAATAAAATGACTGTTTGAAGGTGCAAAGTTTGGACTAATTTGTCACACAGCGGTAGTAACTGCCACACACTTTATGAGGTGCCTATTGCTGGCCCTAATTTGGAAAGAATCTGGTTCCCAGAGAGACAGATAACTTGTCCAAGAGTGGGGAGCTGACACTCCAGCCACCAGCCAGTCTGGACTCAAAGCCTCTCTTCTTGCCCCTGTTCCTGCTCATATTTTTTTTTAATCAATGAAGGTTTTCCAAGATGTAAGCTCCAGATGCTGTGACTGCACAGATAAAAATGTGAAAATAATCAAAGGGCCCATGTGAACATGGGTAGGATACTCAACTACAAAACCAGGCAAATTAGGCCACCCTGCCCTTATCAATTCTTACCTGGCATTTTCTCAGACAGAATGGCCCTTTGATCCAGTATTTATTGAGAGTTTGGGGAACAGGAGCACCAGGCTAAACAACAGGAATATGAGTCAGGGGACCAACATGACAGACCCGTCAGGAAAGGATGACAAGAGAAGAAAGGATATCTCTTTCCCTGACATTAGATAAAAGGAGAATAAAAGGGGATACGTGTGCCAACAGCAATACAGAGGTATAAAGGTGAGAGCACACAAGAGAGCTGACCCCTTCTGTAACATACGCATCAGGGTTATGTGTTGCTGAGGGTCAGGGGTGAGAAGAGCATCTGAGGACCTTGAGAAACAGTCTAGAAGAAGCTCAGTGCGAAATGCACTATGGAATTTTCTTTTGCATAGTGTGCATGTATGCATGTGTGTGTACAAAGCACTGGGTAAGAGGTAAGTGAAAGCATTCACAGGTGGCTAAGGACCCAACAGAATGGACGGTAGCCCCTTGGCCCATCCTTATCACCTCTCCAGGGCCCACAGCAGGGCCAGAGTCAAGCACCACACAGGCACCCAGGGCTGTGCCCGGGCAGGAGAAAAAGGATTCAGAGCTGAGCTTAGTGGCCTCTAGCAACTGATCTAGGGAGAGTGGGGGAGCTCAGTGCCTGCCAGGTGCCAAGACACCAGGATACAGACTGCGAGGAGGCAGTGATGGAACGGGGGAGATGTTGGCAAGTTACAAAGGTATGATGGCTGACCAACTGCACCGGGCTGGGGATCTGGAAGGTGGAAGCACACCCTGCAAGGACGTGCGCAGGGACATTTGCAGACCCAGATAAAATGGGGGACAGAAGCTCTAAAGGAAAGGCGGAGACTAAGAAGTGACCAAGTATGGGGAAGGAGAGAGGTGGTCTCCTCCTTCCTTCCTTCCTTCCTCCTTCCCAACATCTCTCATCTATACATTTCTTTCCAGAATTCCTCTCTCAAAAGACTCTCCAAAACACTGCCACCATGGAAAGGGAGATTGCCTATCCATACAAGTCTCCCAGTGTTAGTGGCCTTCAAAGGATCTCAAAGTTAAACCTCTCTCAGAAATGACAGCATTTCTTCAAACACACCTAGAACTAGCACTACAAGAAAAAAATAAGCTGGATTCACTAGTCCACAAGGGGAATGTGCCTCAATGAATGCTAACATCCTTTTGGAGGTCAACCACGTAATAGGTCTGGAATCAATATTTATTGTAAATGAATTTTGTCTTTGGAAAAAAAAAACACGTTTGGGGAAAGTTGTCATTCTTGATCCTGGAACTCAGAGGATCTCAATGTGGTGCAGGTTTGACAATGACAAGCTCATTTGCATCTCCGAGCCCCAGTTCCAGCTGCACAGCCCTGGTCTACATGGCCCCACACTCTCTTTCTCGAGGGCACCATGTATGTTCTCATACATGAAATCTGGTTCCTTACCCCTTACATCACAAAATGTCCTCCAGCTTCATGGTTTGAGGTCAACTTCAACCCCTGTTTCAGACTACCCACAACTACATTCTCAGACTTACTAACTACAGAGTTACTGACTAAATCACTTCTAAATTATTATACACCACCTGGTAACATCTTTTGAAATATTGTCTTTGACCAGGAGTTGATAAGTTTTTTCTTCAAGGGCCAGATAGTAAATATTTTAGGCTTTGTGGACCATATGTTCTGCTGCAACTACTCAACTCTGCCATTATAGCAAGAAAGCAGCCATAGACAATAGGAAAAGGAATGAACATGGCTGTGTGCCAATAAAATTTTATTTATGAAAATCATCAGCAGGCCAGATTTGGTCTGTACCCCACAGTCTGCCAATCTCTGTCTTAGACTGTTATTTGAAATCTTATTATCTCTTAAATTATATATCTTATCTCTAAAATAAATATAAGTTCCTTAAAAGAAGGAACCGGGTATATATTTTCATTTACTCTTAGCCCCTACCTGGCATAGAACTACACAAACAAGGAATATGTAAAATTTTTGACTAAGCATTTAAGTATTCATTGAGCAACGTGCCACATACCATAATTGGACTCCTTTTTGTCATTTAAGTGTGCACACTGATGGTGCAAATATTAATTTTTAACCAGTACTCACTTAATTGAATTGCGTGTCATAAAGTACAGTGGTACCTTGGTACTCATTGTTAATTCATTCTGGAAGTCGTAAGGAGTGCCAAAACTGATGAGAGCTGAAGCCAACGAGTGCTGAACAATGAAGCATTTTCTCTTGCAGGGAGGCATCGTGACTCATACAAGTTCTAGCAAGTGTGACGAGTTCTAAGCAAGCAACAAGTGCTGAAACATTTTTTTTTCTCATCAAAATGCGATGAGTACCGGATTTGATGAGTTCTGAAGCCATCGAGTACCGAGGTATGACTATATGTTTTTCAATTTCCTGGCCTGCTTGTCTGCCACATTTTTTTTCTTCTAATCATTTCCACAGATGGCCTAATACAATCATTCCACCAGCTACTTAACAGACTAGCACATTCCACAAGCGATTTGACATCAGTAGGACTCGGGCTCTGTGCAGACAGAAGTGCCCAGTTCAGCACGCAGTTCCCATCATGTCAGAGAAGTATGGAGAGAGAGGTTTGCACAGGTAAAAGAGAAGATCTTAGGAAAGAAAGGAGAGGAAATGTATCACCGATGTTCCCCACAGAAGTAAACACAAAACAATTTCCCCTAACCAAAATAAAACTAAGTTCGCCATGGGTGACAGTTCCTGTCAGATGCTTCTAGTTCACTTCAAAGCTGATAACTGCAACACAGAGAAAAGAAAGTAAACACCATCCAAGGAACTTCAAATGTGCAATAAACTACACTGTCCCCCCAAACCCCGCTTTTAAATATCTTTAAGTAGATTCCATATGAACAGCTAAAAAGTAACTATTATGTTCTTTCAAAATGAAACAAAAAATAGGTCCCAGAAAGCCTGAGATGTCACTTCTTGTCAGTAGTGACCTTTAATGCCAATATAGTCCCCACTTCCTTTTATCACCTCAAATGAAGGCGAGAGCAGCTCAGTGCAGGCAGCAAGGGCAACATAGATCCTTGTTACCCAAGGTACCCCGCGCTTGCGCAGAGATTCAAATAACTGTAAAGGTTGGTTGGGACAGGAGCACTGTAATGCAGTCCCCCAAACTCCTCTCCGCAGAAGCAATCACTTCTTTTAACTTTTTTAAAAACTGATTTTAGAGACAGAGAGAGAGAAACATCGACATGAGAAATATCGATCAGTTGCCTCTCATAGGCACCACAACCAAGGACCAAACCCACAACCTAGGTATGTGCCCTGACCTGGGACTGAACCCACAACTTTTTGGTGTATGGGATGACACTCCAAGCAACTGAGACACCCAGCCAGGGTAAGGCAATAACTTTTCCCTCTTTTAGTAGATCATCTGGTATTTGTTTTCACGTCTCTAAATAAGGTGCTAAATCCTCATGCCTCAATGTCCACTCTGAGACATTATTGGCTGCTTTCCCAGCTTGGAATCCGAAGTCACTGCTCTCCTCTCTTACCCCCACTACATATTTCCTACCTTCCCCCACCCCTAGATGGGTGGATCAGCATTTTGGTTGGGTCAGTGTTCAATATCTTTCAGGGTTAAATTGTTTCCCCCCAAAATTCATATGTCTTATTCCCCCAGTACCTCAGAATGTAACCCTATTTGGAAACAGGGTTATTACTGATGTAATCCAGATGAGATATTTAGGGTGGGCCTTAACGCAGAATGACTAGTGTGCTTATAAAAAGGGGAAACTTGGACACAGAGACACACATAGAAGAAAGCGGATGTGAAGAGACAAAGGGAAAGACAGTCATCTATAACACAAGGGGAAAGGCCTGAAACAGACCTTTCCCTCACAGTTCTCAGAAGGAACCAACCCTGCCGACACCCTGATATCGGACTTCTAACCTAGAGAGAACTGGGAGCGAAAACATCTGTGTTGTTTAAGCCTCCCCGTCTGTGGCACTTTGTTCTGAGAGCCCCAGCAAACTAATATGCATGGTTACATCATTAGGACTACACAACCTTACTGAAAGCCTAGCCACCTGCTACACTAAGATTGCCTCTTTTCTGTCAGAACTTTTTCTCTGGAGCTAATACCAGTTTTGTTTGTTTCTTTGCTTAGTTTTCATTTGCTCGCTGAAAACTTCAGTAAATAAGACTGACTCAATTCCAAACTCTTCCTCCTTTGTCTACATCGCCTCTCAAGAGGTCCAGGCACGTGAGGCAGTCTTCATGTCGTCCTCCCTCAAAGCCTTCTGACCTGGGGTGCAGTGAAAGTTACAGCGCACTAACCACATGGCAAGGCGGGTTCTGGTCTTGGTACAAGTTCAAGACACTGCATTAGCCGGAAGTATGAGGAGTGACCAGAGGTTTGGGAGCAGAGAGGAAATGCAAACATAAATGTGGGTTCTCTAAAGACACCTGTGGCAGGTGGACTCGGGCAGCAGCTGCAGGTGGCAGAGAAACCAACTGGAGGGTAAAGCAAGAGGGGGGATGAGAACCAGAGCTGAGGTGGCTCACTAGATTAACATTCCTAGGATTTACAAAGTGTCCATAAACAAATGGCATTCTAGGACACGTGAGTGCAAGTAAAAATGTCACTATTTAAAGATAAAAATGACACCTTCCTTCACACCAATACCAACTTTGCCGAATTCTAACTTTGCACCTAAGGTAGATTTCTTTCAAAAAACTAAAATAAAAGTAGGGGCAGTGCTTTCTCGATCATCTGAAACAAAGGAACAGAGGCCAGAAAAATAAATCAGAGATTCACAGAGCTAAAAGAAAATAATATAGACCAGACCTCGCTACAAAAAAAAAAATCTCTGAGGATTCAGACTTTACTCCACAGCTTTTCTCAGCCAAGATCAAAAGTTCTCAATAATTTTTTATGTATTCTATCAGCACATTCCATCATTTTCCACATAGGTTGTGGCAGCTCCCAAGAATTCATGTAATAAAAGAAAAATACATGAAGAATTAGGATCAGGGAAAGTACAGTTAAAAGGTCAAGAGCCAGGAAAAGTTAAGGCATCAATCAGTGTGTACGGTATACGTTCACCATATAGAGATACAGAGACTGCTTGGTCCAGCCAATTTGGCCCGTGACCGCTAAACCAAAAAAGGAAACATGATCAATTACACGGTTTACATTTTTCACGGTGAAGGGCGGATAGAAAAAGAAAAACTAACTGGCAGAAAGAACTTTGCATGTGAGGCTTCACGTAGCACTGTTTTCAAACCAAGGGCAAACCAGGTCACAATAAGCTTTTAAAAGAGAGGAGCAGATTTGAATCCAAAATATCAGAGTACCTCTCATGTAGTAAAGTTAAGTGTTTTCTGTGAAATTAGTATTTTAATCATAACTAAAGATGGGTGTGTATACCAGGCTGCAATGTTAAATATATTTCTTACTGGAAGATATGGTCACCAAAATTTGGAAAGAGTGGGAGGAGATGGTAAGTGAACTTAATTTTCATCTGGGCCCATGCCTATTCCGTCCTGCTTGGCTCCGGGTGGTGAGGAACAAACTGCCCTTGCTACACCAGATTACAGTCCTGACCCCCTGCCGGTTGATTCTGTCCAGTGATCCTACTTTGCACCTTCTAGGCCATCTCCCTGTGGTGGCTCCTTTGGGAAAGTATGACAACATGGACTCCCTCTCTCCTCCTGGCCCCTCAACCTTCTGACCCATCTCTGAATCTCCCTGCCATCTCACTGCCTCGCTGTACCCCAATCTCTCTCTCCTGTGAAAGCCTCAGTCAGGGATGGGAGAAACAGAATAATACCTTTTCCTGCCGGCTCCAGACTCTATCTTCTCCAGTTTCTCTGCATTCCTTTTGAAAATGTGAACCAGCTACTTACAGGCATACCTTGTCTTGTTGTGTTTACCTTTATTGCATTTCACAGAGATTGCATTTTTTACAAATTGGAGGTTTGTGGCAACCCTGCAGTGAGAAAGGCTATTAGCACCATTTTTCTAACAGCATTTGCTCTACATCACATTTTGGTAATTCTTGCACTATTTCAACTTTTTCACTATTATTACATTTCTTATGGTGATCTGTGATCAGTATCTTTGATGTTACAACTGTAATTGTTTGAAGGCACCACAAACTACACCCACACAAGAAACGTAATCAATAAATGTGTGTGTTCTGACTGCTCCACCAACTGGCCATTTTTCCCATCTCTATCCCTCTCCTCAGGCCTCCCTCTTCCCTGAGACACAGCAATATTGAAATTAGGCCAATTAATAACACTACAATGGCCTCTCAGTGTTCAAGTGAAAGGAAGAGCCTCTTGTCTCTTATTTTAAATCAAAAACTGGAAATGATTAAGCTTAGTGAGAAAGGCATGTCAAAAGCTGAGTTAACCTATAATCAAGATCTCTTGCACCAGTTAGCCAAGTTGTTAATGCAAAGGAAAAGTTCTTGACATAAATTAGAACTCCTACTCCAGCCCTGGCTAGTGTGGCTCAGTTAGCTGGGGCATCGTCCCGTAAACTGAAAGGTCACACAGGTTTGGTTCCTGGTTGGGGCCCATGCCTAGGTTTCAGGTTTGGTCCCCACTGGGAGCATGTACAGGAGGCAACTAATCGATGTTTCTGTCTCACATCAATGTTTCTCTCCCTCTCTTTCCCCTTCCCTTCCCCTTTCTCTAAAATGAATAAGCAAGCATGTCCTTGGGTGAGGACAAAATAAAAAGTGCTACTCCAGTGAACACACTAATGATTAGAAAGTGAAACAGCATAATTGGTGATATGGAGAAAGTTTTAGTGGTCTGAATGGCAGATCAAACCAGCCACAACATTCCCTTAAGCTGAAGCCTAATCCAAAGCAAAGCCCCTAACTCTCTTCAATTCTATGAAGGCTGAGAGAGGAGAGGAAGCTTCACAAGAAAGTTTAGAGGCCAGCAAAAGTTGGTTCATGAGGTTTAAGGAAAGAACCAGTCTCCATAACACAAAAGTACAAGGTGAAGCAACAAGTGCTGATGTAGAAGCTGCAGCAAGTTATCTAGAAGATCTAGCTAAGATAATTAATGAAGGTGGCTACACAGAACAACCAATTTTCAATGTAAATGAAGCAGTCTTATATTAGAAGGTGCCATCTACGACTTTCATAGCCAGAGAGGAGAAGGCAATGCCTGGCTTCAGAGCTTCAAAGGACAGGCTGACTCTCCTGTTAGGGGCTAATGCAGCTGGTGACTTTAAGTGGAAGCCAATGCTCACTTACCATCCTGAAAATACTAGAGCCCTTCAGAGTTATGCTGAATCGACTCTGCCTGTGCTCTGTAAATAGAACAACAAAGCCTGGGTGACAGCACATCTGTTTACAACATGGTTTATTGGTTTACTGAATATTTTATGCCCACTGCTAAGACCTACTGCTCAGAAAAAGATTTCTTTCAAAATACAAAGTGGGGCAAAAGTACATTTACAGTTGTCCATATGGAAATTAATACACTAATTAATAAATAATAATACAAGAATAAACTCTGTGTCATGTGCTCACAATTATAAACCTACTTTTGCCCCACCCTATATTACTGCTCATTGAGATCAATGTTGTTTTCATGCCTGCTAATACAACATCCATTTTTCAGCCCATGGATCAAGAAGTAATTTTTACTTTCAAGTCTTATTATTTAAGAAATACATTTCACAGTTACAAAATAGTTATGGGGATGTAAAGTACAGCTTAGAGAATATAATCAGTAATACTGTACTAACTATGCATGGTGTCAGGTGGGTGCAGGACTTATTGGGGGATCACTTTGTAAGTTATATAAATGTCTAACCACTATACTGTACACCTGAAACTAATACAATATTGAATTTCAAAGCTGCAATATTTACAAGGTATGCCTATATACCCATGTTCATAACAGCACTGCTCACAATAGCCAAAAGGCAGAAGCAACCCAGGTCTCCATCAACAAATGAATGGATAAACAAAATGTAGTAT
>VMDR010013711.1:0-24604 GCA_007922815.1 Macrotus californicus | reverse complement strand
ATATATATACTATTTAGTACATATATATATACTATTTAGAACTCACTTGACATAACTCATTAATGACTTAATTCTACAAATATTTTGGAAGTACTACCACGTGCCAAGCAGTGTGCAAGGTGATGAGCATACAGTGATGAACAATCAGCCTTCGTTGAACTTATCATCTAAGAAGACAGACATCAAATGGGCAAACCCATCAGTGGAGAATTACACACACACAGCATTAAAGGCATTAAAGGCATTGAAGGGAGAGATGCCCCAGGACTGGGAGAGGAAAATGAGGGTGGGATCTGATTTAGAAAGCGTCAACTGTAAAATAAAAGTCATCTAGGTATTCTGTCACCAAAAATGATTTATTTAGGGAAAGGAAAGGATTGCAACCCTGTAAGTGCAGCCAGGGTAAACCAGGTGGATGTTCTGGCCAAAGATGGAGGAAGTACTCCCCAGAGGAGAGAGGAAGTTAAGGGGAGGGGCTGCCACAACCGTACAACCGTGTGGGAAACATAGCGTTCTTCTCATAGGGCTCCCTTGATGACAGAGAGAGTGACAGCTCCTCCCACTTGCCCTAGCTCCTCCTGATTTCTGTCCAGATGAAGGTCTCTCATAAATTTTAACAAAAGGGAAGCCAGGAAAAGCCCCTTTGAGGAAGAGATTCTTAGGCCGAGTAGCAATTAGCCATATTTCTGGTTATTTATTGCGGCAGCTATGTTTATCCTCAAACTTACAGGCTGAAAACAACCACCATCTAATTATTTCTCACTAATTTGGGGGTCAGAAATTCAGACAGGAACGACTGGGAAGTTAAAGCAGTCACAGACCCACCTAGGTTCAAGGAGAGGCATAGGGACCCACCTGTCCCTGGGAGGAGTGTCAAAGAAATCTCAGCCAGCTTTAGGAAACCCCACCACACCAGGCAATGGGGGTGTGGGCGGAGCACAGTGGAGTGGGGTGAGCAGAAGGTGGAACGAGGGGCCAGTAGTCAGGACCTGCAGAGCCTTGAAACTTTTGTTAAGAATTCAGAATTTTATTTTCTGAACAATGTGAAGCCACCGAAGGGTTTTAAGCAAGGAAATTAATTGCTCCCCCCATGCTACCGATGTGTAAAACTTACATCTTCCATGTCTGTTATCACACTCATCTTGTTGCGTTAGTTTGCAGGAGGCTGGGATACCTTTGTATTCTGCTCATTGCAAATACTAAGCAAAATATTAAATACATAAACGAATTGATGGAATAATTGATTATCTAAAAAAGCTATAATTGTAGGGCATCAGTTCAGTGATTCTCAAACTTTAAAGTGTCTATGAACCCCCTGGGGAAATCTTCTTAAAATGCAGAATCTGATTCAATAGGTCTGGAGTGACCCCAAATTTTGCATTTCTAACAAGCTCCTGTGCTACAAACCACACTGTGAGCAGTGAGTGTTTAGAAATCATTTTATGTCAGAACGTTTTCAGTTAAAAGAAAGAGATATGGGATACGGGTACCAAACAACCAAAGGTGAAAGGATGTCATCCGGGTCCCAGATCTTCTTCCTGTGTCCTGCAGTCCTCATCAGCTCCACCTGAACGCAATGGCCCCTCATGGCCTCTGACGGCTGCTGCAATTCTGAGGACTCATTTGTGGACACTACAGTGTGGGGAAGGAGAAAGATACTGTATCTAGACATCTCTTTCTTAGGAGAGAGGAAGCCTTTTCCAGAGGTCCCCCAGAAGTCTTCCCCTAATATCTCTGTGCCCAGAATTGAGTTATATACTCAACTCTAAATCAACCGTGGGAAAAAGGATCAGGAATTCAATGATTGGTCTAGACTAATCAGGATCTGCTGCTGGAACTGGGCATGTATGAAGAAACTAAGCAAAGCTGAGGTTCTGTTGGTAACAAAGTGAAACCAGGCAACTAGCAGTGTCTACTACGCCACAATGTGTAATTTGGTTAATTGATTGTACAGGGTCCTACGTATTATATCATATCTATATATAAAATAGGGAATTTGGCAATTTTTTCTAAGAAAAAAATTAAGAACAAATTAAAAGGTGTTATTCAATACCCATTTAAAAATGTATGGAAACAAGCAGTTGATGATTTGAGTTAGGTGGAAAATTCTAGGACTACTGGAAACATAGTGCCTATCCTGAAATCTACAGCTTTGTTGGGGCAACAAAACAGAAAGAACTAGAAGAACTTTTTTAGCCCTACCTAGTGTGGCTCAGTGAATTGAGCTCTGTACTGCAAAGCAAAGCGTCCCCAGCTCCATTCCCAGTCAGGGCACATGCTTGGGTTATGGGCCAGGTCCCAGGTAGTGGGCACACAAGAGGCAACCATACATTGATATTTCTCTCCCTTTCTTTCTTTCCCCCTACCCCTGTCTCTAAAAATTAATAAATAAAATCTTTTTTTTTTTTAAGAACGTTTTTACCCACTTGGCCAACAGTTATTGGGTAGTCACTATGAACAAAGAACTGTCAAGAGCTGTGGGAGATCCACAGATAAAGCACTGTCTCCTCTCCCAAGAATCCTGCAGTCTAAGACACATAACACCAATAATGACGGGTACAGCATATCAAAATCTAAGTGCCAAAAAGATGGTGGAGCAAAGTGTATGGAAGCCCAGAGGAGGGAAACAGCCCTCCTGGCCTGCAAGATTATGGGAAGGGTAGGAGATATACCACCTCTAGTGCTAGCCTTATAGGATAGGGAGATTTTTAATCAGTGATGGTAGCCAAGAAAGAAGGACTGGAGAATAAGATGGAAGGAATAAACATTCCCAGGGGAGGGTAAAAAACAAAACCACAAAGAGCTTGAGTGATGTGGGTGTGAGAAAGGCAGGTATCCTCATTGAATATTATAATCTCTTATCAGCATGAAGCCATAAATAACACCAAACAAGTGTCAAGTCACAGATGGAGGGAGCAAGACAAGGGCAGATTCTGGAAAGAGAGGGGCCTGAGCCATCTGTGTGAGGAATAATGTCCTCGGGAGAGCAGGTGGAGTAGACAAGGCAGAAAGTCAGGGGAGCAGACCTAGTTTCATGGCTATAGACCCTAAGTATCAGTATCAAGGGCAGAAACAATTTCACTAGTGAATAAATTGCAACAACAACAAAATAATAGGGAGGGAGAACTATTGATTACAGGAGACCTAAAAGACATAGCACTCTATTGCCATGTGTAGATTTTATTTGATCTAAATCAAACTGGCAAACCCTAAAAAAAAATAATTTACGACATTTATAAGACAACTGTATACAGAATATTCGAATATGTTAAAAATTATTGTAATATGGTTATGTTTTTTAGAAGAGTCCTTATCTTTTGGAGTTATATTTTGATATATTTACGGGCGAAATGATGTCTGGGATTTTCTGCAAAGTAATATAGGGAGTAGAGGAAAGGTACAAAGTAAGATTGGCCATAATTTGGTCATTGTTGCAGGCCATGGTTTAAGGTTCATCGTGCTATTATGCCTAACTTTGTATATACTTGAAATTTGTCGTAATGGAAAACGCAAAACAAACGACATTGAATAGGGCGTCCGGAAATGAAGGTTGTTGGGGAGAGCCCAGGGCGCAGGGGAGGCCCCGCCCCCTTTCGGCCCGCCCCCCTCCTGCGAGATGGTCTTCCCGGGGGTCCAGTTTATAGTCTTTCCCGACTGTCTCATTTCCTCTCGGGAATCCATTGGCTTTGCACACATAAGTCGTTCTCTCTGATCTTCTGAGTCGCTAGAAACTGCTTAGGGTCCCCAGGAGACATCCACGGCCTCGTCCTCTCGCGCGGAGACAGAACGGCTCCCCCCACATCCTGGAGGAATTTGGTCGCATCCCGCCGCCAGCCCCGCCCCCCAAGGAGCGCGTCCCCGTCGTCAAGGCGACGCGCTCCCAGAATGCAGCCCCGGGGCAGTCTCCACTGTAAGCCGCTCTGCGACCCGGGACGGGGGTGGCGTCTTTGGCCGTTGCGGAGCTGCTGAGATAGCCCAAACCCCAGGCGGTGTCCAGCAGCGAGTTCGCCTGAGCTGAGGTCGCGGGAGAGTTCCGGCCTAAAGGGTTAATGAGGATGCGGGCGGTGCGTGTGTCTGGGCCCGACCCCTACCCCTAGCAGGTTATGGGCTGAAGCGGCGCTGAGGGCACAAGCGTTTGGCAAGGATGAGAAGGCGTGCCCGAGAGAGGATGGGGCGAGGGGACCCAGGATGTGGGGGTGTGAAAAGGGAGACAGGTTCACCCTGGGGGTGAGTGACCCGGAGAACGGTTTGGCTCTTGTACCTGCCTGAAGAGGGGCAGGGAACTTGGGGGGCGCGGTGGAGAAGGGCCGGAGAATAAACTTGGGGGAGATGTTAGTGGATGGAGGGGAGTGAAGCAGGTGAGGCGGAGGCTGCGCTGAGATGCGGGGAATCTTCGGCGACGCTTGGGAGAGGGGTGGGAAGTGCGGGGAAACGAGAGACTTCTTTCAGAAAGTGATTATTAAGCACCTTCAGTGTAGTCACCTGCGTTTTGCCCAATGCCAGAGGCTGGGAATCTAAAGCTATGAACCCTCTCAAAAATAAATGCATATGAAGATCCACACATGATTTTACGTTCAGTTTCAAGGACTCCACAGAGGGGTCCCCAGTCTGTACAAGTGCCCCAAGTTAAGACACTTAGCTGGGGAAAATACAAAGATATGTGGGGTTTGTAAAGCGCCGTTACAAAGCAATAAATTGTTCACGTCAAATGAGTAGTAGAGACAGTAATTGCTAAAGAACGCTGCAGTGCTGGGATCAGTGTGAATTTTATGAAGAAGGTGGAACTTAAAATAACTGTGTTAGAGGAAGGCAAGTCTGACAAAGGGTGTGACATGAGCCAGGACCTCAGATCCTCAGACAGAGCTTCTAGGAAAGACCACGTGGAGGCGAGGAGCTCTGTGGTGTCTCCACCTCCTCAGGGCCCTGGAGGGGGCAAGAGAGGTGGCTCCTAAATGCCAGTGCCCTGTAAGGTGTCTCCAGATGTTAGAGGGTTTCACAGTCACCTCTGAGGAACTGATTTGCAGAAACCTGACAAGGAGGAGGGCTGTTGAGCCCTGGCCAGGGTTGCTCAGCTGGAGCGTTGTACTCATGGAAACCTTGCAGGTTCGGTTACCAGTCAGGGCACACACCTAGGCTACGGGTTCCATCCCTGTCTAGCTGTGAAGAGAGGGCAGCCAATGGATGCTTCTCTCTTGCCCTGATGTTTCTCTCTCCTTTCCTCTCTCCCTTCCTCTCCCTCTAAAACCAATGAAAAAAAATGTCCTTGGGCGAGGATACAGAAGAGAAGAAGGGTGGGGGGAGAAAGAAGAAGCCTGCTTAACGGTTTACTTCAGCATTCTCTAAACGCCCTCGACTGCAAGAGCTTGTATTTGTTCCTTCACGTGCCTCTGCTAATAGCTCAAGAAGCATGTCAGGACGCAAAAGAAAAGTAGGACCATGAAAGGGTTTTCAGCACTGGCACGATATTGGGTTGTGATGTGTGAGGCAGGGAGGTTAATGGGACAGCCGTGTGTGGGAATGGAGTGGCCACCAGAGAGAAAAGAGGCAGGCAGGGCCTGAACCACAGTAAGCCACCCAGTGACAAGAAGTACATTTGTCAATGATTGAGAAAAAATAAATGTGAATGGTTTCTCATGGATGATTGATTATACTGCTACTATTTTCTTCCCAGGAACTGTGACCTTTGGCTCTAAAAAGAAGACTCCATTTTTCATGATAAAATGGCAGCAGTGAAAACCCCCAGCAGAGAACCAGAGAATGCGGAGGAACCGTTTAATGACGTATCGCCCCTCCTTTTGAAGAGCCTCGTGGAGGAACCCAAGAAAAGACGAGAAGTGCCCAACCACCTCCTAGAATCAAGTAGGTGGTTAGAAACAGATTTACTTTATAACTCACAGCTGCCCAGAGGCTCCACAGCCACAAAACATGGTGGATTTTGGGTGTTGATTTGTCTATATTGTTTTATGGGCTCATAATAGTTTTTATTAAGGACAGTGGTTCTGTTGGTTTCCAGAACTTTGAGAGAATAAAATTCTGTTGTCTTAAGCCAACAACAACAACAGAAGAACAACGGTTCTGTACAGGTCCATCCACTTAAACATTTTTGAGGTGTGAATTAGTTGCCAAGTTCTTCTGCTTCCACTTCCTCAGATACCTTTCCTGTCCGTCCCCTCTGCCTTGTTCCTCATCCTCATCAGGTGACCAGGCCTGTTGCAGTGCTTTGCACCCTGGCCACACTCTCCTCCAGACCACTCTTCACCCCCCCAGTCAGTTTCCTTCGTAGAACCCTGGCTGGCTTATGCCCCTATCCTTCTGGAATACTCTGAGAGGTTCCCCCTCGCATACAGAATAAAGTTGTAACTCCTTCGATTGGCAGTTGGCCCTCTTTGCTGTTTATCTGAACCTGCCTACCCAGCATCATCCCCATGCCTAGGGCCTCTGGTCCCCAGCCCCTCTATGTTACTCCCGCTCCTTCAACACCTCGGGCATTTTATACCTTCTTGCCTTTTTCCACGCACACCCCTTAGCTTGGAAAGCCTGGTAAATTCTATAGCTATTATGTTAAAGCCTAATCATTTCACCGACATTATTTTCACTTACTCCGCATGACATCAACATTCTATTCCATTTTACTGTTGGGGAAGCTGAGACTCGGAGCCGTCAAGTGAATTCCCCAAAGCGGCACAACTACTGTATCTCGCCATGTATAATACACAATTTTTGGCCAAATTTTTGAGGGAAAAATAAGGATGCGAATTATACACGGGTGTATAAATGTTTTCCATGTCTATATAAATGTTTTCAATTCTTTTATTTATGCTTATGCATTAAAAATGTAACTCTAGAAAGCAATAACGATATCTGTATGCAAAATAATACCCTGGAGTACGATAATCAGTTTGTTTCTAAGTATAAATAAATTCAAAAAATTAAAAGATTTTTTTCCTGAAAGTTTGGGCCAAAAACGTGGCTGCACATTATCCACAGGAGCACATTATGAGCGACAAAATGCAGCAAGTGGAGAGCTAGTGCTCAGCTGCTGCAGCCCATGTCCCTCTCTGCACCATCGCACTCGGCTGTCCCCTCATCTTTCAAAGCCCGTTGCAAATGCCGGAAATGTAGTGTGTGGTGTGGCTCTTTTGTCATTGTGGAACTTGTTGAGTGCTCATTAGTTTACTTGGCATTAAGAGAAAAATGCCCACTTACATATATTTCTGTGCCCCTCAAAACAAAAACAAAACCTTCAGCATTAAAAAATAATCAGATAATGTTAATTTAAATACTTTAAAAATTACCAGATGACCTGCAGAGATTATTGGCCCCCCCTGAAATACCATCCTAACCCCACTTCAGCCCTTCAGTTTGGCCCAAATGTATATGAGAATCACAGTGGGCTTAGGGATGGGTAAGGGTGCCAGTGGCCCTTAGGACTGGGATAAGGCCAAAGGTGAAAGGTGATCATTTATAAGAAATTGGACAGGGCACTCATATTGAGGGAGGCAGTTTAAGGGTTGGAATAACAGACCTGAGCTTGATTTTTAACTACCAGCTGTGGGCAAGCTGCTTAATCTTGTTGAGTTTCACTCAGCTCTCTTATCTCCGAAATGAGATAATACCTGCCTCCCAGGGTTGGAGAGAGGATTATAAACACTCCTTGGCAGGAGGCCCTAGAGGCACAGACTGTGCAGTGGGTTCCCGGTGCCTTCTCCCCACGTCTCAGTCCGTGCCTGTATGAAGAGCTGGAAAATGTTTTGTAGACCTGGGCACTTTTTTGAGCTCAGCATTCTCAAAACTGGAAGAAAAAAGGTGTTCATATTACAATAATGGTTTGCAACTTTACTGGCCAGAGAGATAATTATTCAGAGCTTTAAGATTACTCTATATCAAATAATAGATTTTATATAATATCAATTTTTAAAAGATTGTATCATGTAATAATTCTATTCAGAGGAAATAAAACAGTGACAGTTAAATACACAGTAATACAATTAAACACTAAGTGTTTAGATTCTTCGAACTGGGCATTGATTACCTAATAAGTAAGCACAGCGTTATGCAAAGACAGGTATGTGTGCTTTATGGAGCTTGTGTTTTATTACAAAGACTTGTCCAAAATGGGAAGAGCAATTATTTTAATAGGTAATAAACAGTACACATGAATTTGTATTGTGATGATAATATCTCCCAAGTATTGTATAGAATAGGAGAGGCACCCAAGTTTATTTGGAACAGAGCATTAATCTTGTCGACAGCTCTGTCCCCTGTCTGAAACTTCCATATGCTTAAAAGATCCTAAATTAAAAAGAGCCTATGTTGACAGGATTTTCTTTTATTTAATATTTTCTTTTATGTCTCATCTCATTATGTACTTCTCTACATTATTTTTATAGAAGTTTATGCAAAACTTCTGAGTAATAAGGTCATACAAGCAAAGCCTGGGATACTGCATTTTGGAGGTTATCAAGTAGAAAAACAACACCAGCAGATTCTGGTAGGTGCTTTGTAAGTGGGATAATGAATCATAAAAATGAAAGACATGAATTTTCTGCACTTATATTACTCATCTATCTAAAGAGCAGCAGAAGGACGGGTATAAATTAGGCCAGAAAGGTAGTTCATGGAGAGAAATTGTAAAGTTGCATCAGTGTCCTTGGACAAGTCACTTCCCCTGGGCCAGAGGCTCCTCCCAGCTCTGTACAAACAGGTGCCATTGCTGAGTGACTCTTAGAGGCAGGGAACTGTGCTTTATGCCCCACATAATTCAAGTTAGTCCCTACACTAGTTCTGTGGACATTGTAGTATCACTCCATGTAGATGCAGAAACCGAGATTCCGAAAGGTTAAACAGTTGGCTCAAAAACGCAGGCTACTGAGTGGAGACAGACTGACGCTCAGGCTGCCTTCCTCCAAGCCGGCGCTCCTGATCCATGCCTACGCTGCCAGGGAAAGCCACCGCCCTTTCCTAAGGGGTCCCAGTGAGGGATCCATTTCACTTGCCCAGGTCAGATGCTCATGCCTACATCAGTCACTGCCTATAGAGATTCTTGCCATATCTGGGATGGCAGGGGTCAGCTCCACTGAAGAGGCTTCAGAAGGGACAGATGAAGCCTATAGTGACTGCTGTCCACCACTGAGCCACACCAAGGTCCAGTCCTTGCTGGGTCCCTTCCCACTGACCCGGCCGGACGTTCAGACTGGAGTGGGTTATGGGTGACTACAGCATTCCTAACTCCCATGATAAAAGAGACTTGGACATTTAAAGCAGCTCTACAAACCTCAGTGACCTCAGCACAATCCCCTGAGGTCACACGGAGTACGACATCAGAATTAGTCCAACTGGGCCTTAGAACTGAGCCAAACTGACCTCCGAGCATGTGTCTGAGTGGCCAGAGGTAGGCTTTCTTTATATGGGCCCTCTGTGACTCTGGCTTCTTCTGGCCCTGTGCCAGCCACCTCAAGAGTCTCTACTTTTAAATGTAGTGCATTCTTAAAAGCCATGTCTTAAAGTGAATCATATGAAGACAGAACTCCAACGGTTGTATTAGACTGCTCAGAGTGAGGCAGATCACTGAGAAACGGACAGGTGGCAAAGCTTCTCGGGGAGTGGGGCTACGTTTTATCCAGCAGTCCCCACTGAACTAAGGATGCCGTTTCCACGAGTCCTTACACACTGCAGTGGGCAGAGAGGGCACGTTAGGAGAGGAAGCTGTTAGGTGCCAAGTGGCTCCTCTCAGGAAGGGGGGTGGGATTTGAAACCGTGACGAGGAACTTCACCCAGCAACCTACAGGGACACATTTCTTAGAAGCTGGCATCAAAGACCCAGGTTAGTAATACATTTTGGAACTTAATTTTCCTGGTTCTTAAGTTTGCTATCTAGATTATGGTAGGGTAGATCTAAAATAATTATCATTCATAAATATTCATTGTTTCTAATGAATAAATTTACCACCCATCCCCAGCCCCCTCACTCTCCTCGTCCCCTCCCCCCACCCTAGACAACTACAGTCCGTTTCCTGTTGGTGTGGCTGTGCCTATTCCGGACATTTCATATAAATGGGATCACAGGACATAGGGTCTTTTGTGACTAGCTTTTTTCAGTTAGCATGTTTTCTGGGCTTATTCAGCTTGTAGCACATATCAGTACCTCGTTTCTTTCTATGGCTGAATAATATTCCATTGTGTGGATGTACCACACTTTGTTATGTGCTCATCCATCCATGGATGGACATTTGGGTTTGTACTTTGGGGCTATTAGGAATAATAATAGTTGTTATGAACATTCATGTACATGTGTTTATATGGACAGATTTTCAATTCTCTGTATATATATCAAGGAGTGGAATATTAGTTTTCTATGGCTGCCACAACAAATTACCACAATTTTAGGGGCTTAAAAAACAATATTCTTCTGGATACCAGAGTCCAAAATCAAGGAGTCAGGAGGGCTCCCTCCAAAACTCATCAGAAGACTCTTTTCTTGCTTCTTCCAGCTCATGGTGGCTCTAGGTGTTCTTTGTCTTGTAGCTACGTAACTCAGACCTCCACTTCTGTCTTCATGTGCCTTTCTCCTCTGATTCACTGTATCTTCTCCTCTTCTGTAACTTAAAAGGATTCTTTTTATTGGACTTAAGGCATTTCTGGGTAATCCAGGATGATCTCATCTCAGGGTCCCTAATTTAATAACATCTGCAATGACCCTTTCTTAAATAAGATCACTTTCACAGCTTCCAGGTATTAGGGTGTGTACACATTTTTTGAGGCCACCATTCAACTCCCTATTGTATTATTTGCATTTCCTTAATGATTAATGATGTCTAGCATTTTTTCATTAGGTTATTGGTCAGGATGTGAAAAAGCCATTTGGGATAGTCCAAAAGCAGGAAGTCATGGAGAGAGGTTCAGGGCAAACAAGCATGCTGCATGTTTGGAGACCAGGATGCAATCTAGTTTACCTGGGTTTTCGAAGGGAGGTAGAAGCTTCATTCTGCTGAGGAGCAAAGGCCATTTCTGTGTTTTGTATAGCACAAAGCCTAAAACACAGGAGGCACTCAATAAACACAAATATGTTGAACTCACTTTATTGTGTCAACTAATGGTCATTGGTGCCGATTCAATGCCAACAGGAATCCCCAGGTTGGGGTTTTATGTAAGAGGAAACTTTATTCAGTGCAGACAGTGCAGTTGCGATACTGCATGGCTGTGGAGGAGCTCACTAGTGTTACAGCTCAATTATGAAGCAGCACAGCTGTGAGAAAGCACAGCTGTGAGGTGCACCTGAGCAAGATGGCCCTTAGGTAGGGCAGCTGTGCTCTGCTCTGCTCTGTTCCACACCAGCCTGCTCTGTACCAATCTGGCCTGGTCTGCTCCATTCTGCTCTGATTCAATGAGACTTCTTCATTTTTTCAGCTCCAGACCAGGAAACACAGTCTTCTCTCTTTGTTAGAAAGGGGAAGTTCTCTCTCTGAGCCAGACCAGTGCTGACTGGTCATACTCATGGAAATGAAGACTTTAAATCCTCAGTTTGACTGGTCCAAAAGGCATTGTCCTGCTTGGTCAGAATGAAACCACTCAGATTGGTTAGTGAAGATGCTGATGGGTATAGAGCCACACAGCTCCAATTGGACAGGTAAAGCCCCAGTCCTGTTGGTTGAAATACAATTCCAAGAGTCCTTTATAAGGGCTAGCTCAGATGGCAGGAACACAGTGCAGGCAGACAGTTCCGTGGGAGAGACAGGCAGTTTGTGCAGGTTTCTCCCTGAAGTACGATTTATGGTGTTGTCTACCAATGGCTACTAGGCTCTGCTTTTGAAGTTGAGCCACAAGGAGCTCTTCTTGGTAGGTGTCTTCTTTCTCAGGGTCTGCAATTGGAAGTGAGAGACTTGGCACAGATCCAGTAATTCTAAATAAGTACCGGGAAAAATCTAAATAATAATAATTCTGCTATCAGACATTAAAACAAACAAAAAATGGATAAAAGTACAAACTGATTTCATCTTAATAACATCCTTAGAGATCTTGGGAGAGCCAGCCTCCTGTTTCCACCAGCCAAGTTAAGGCAATTACTTTGGGATTCTTGCCAAACAAGGGAAATTATCCAACTCCGCTTTTATCTTGGTTTTGCTACAGGAAACTATGCAAATTGCCCAAGAATGGAATGATTGTTTTAAGTATTTTTTTATACTTTTATAAATATAATCAAAATACAAAGTCAATATACAAAAGTATATTGACTATGCTATTACAGTTGTCCCATTTTTTTACTCCCCTTTATTCCCCTCTACTCTGCATCCCCCTTCACACCATCATTCCCCCCCATTAGTTCATGTCCGTGGGTCATATATATAAGTTTCTTGGCTTCTCCATTTCCTATACTATTCTTAACCTCCCCCTGTCTATCTTCTACCTATCATGTATGCTTCTTATTCGCTGTACCTTTTCCCCCTCTCTCCCCACCCACTCCCCTGATGATAATCCTCCATGTGATCTCCATTTCTGTGATTCTGTTCCTGTTCTAGTTGTTTGCTTAGTTTGTTTTTGTTTTTTTTTTAGGGTTCAGTGTTTGATACTTGCAAGTTTGTCATCATTTTGCTCTTAATAGTTGTGATCATCTTCTTTTTCTTAGATAAATCTCTTTAACATTTTATATAATAAGGGCTTGATGATGAACTCCTTTAACTTGACCTTATCTAGAAAGCACTTTATCTGCCCTTCCATTCTAAATGATAGCTTTGCTGGATAGAGTAATCTTGGATGTAGGTCCTTGCCTTTCATGACCTTGAATACTTCTTTCCAGCCCCTTCTTGCTTGCAAGGTTTCTTTTGAGAAATCAGCTGACAGTCTTATGGGAACTTCCTTGTAGGTAACTTTCTCCTTTTCTTTTTCAGCTTTTAAGATTCCCTCTTTATCTTTAATCTTGGGTGATTTAATTATGATGTGCCTTGGTGTGTGCTTCCTTGAGTCCAACTTCTTTGGGACTCTCTGGGCTTCCTGAACTTCCTGGAAGTCTATTACCTTTGCCAGATTGGAGAAGTTCTCTTTCATTATGTTTTCAAATAAGTTTTTAATTTCTTGGTCTTCCTCTTCTCCTTCTGGCACCCCTGTGATTTCGATGTTGGAATGTTTAAAGTTGTCCAGAGGTTCCTAAGCCTTTCCTCATTTTTTTGAATTCTTGTTTCTTCATTGTGTTCTGGTTGTATGTTTATTTCTTTCTTCTGCTCCAAATCGTTTATTCGAGTCCTGGTTTCCTCCCCTTCACTGTTGGTTCCCTACATATTTTTCTTTATTTCACTTTTCATAGCCTTCACTTTTTCCTCTATTTTGCGACCATACTGAATCATTTCTGTGAGCATCCTGATTACCAGTGTTTTGAACTCTTCATCTGTTAGGTTGGCTACCTCTTCATCACTTTGTTCTTCTTCTGGAGTTTTGATCTGTTCTTTCATTTGGGCCCTATTTCTTTGTCTTGATGCACCTGTTATGTTTGAAGGGGAGGGGCCTTAGGTATTGGCCACAGTGGGCCAACTCAGGTTGCTGTGTTGTAGCACTTTCTGTGGGGGAGGTACCAGAGAGGGAACAATGCTGCTTGCTCAGATCTCAGCTTTCAGTCACTTCCTCCACTACCTACAAGCAAAATGGGCCTTTCTGGTGCTGATTCCCAGGTGGGTGGACTTGTGTATGTTCTAGGACCCCAGGGTTCCCTCCAACAAACTCTCCTGTGAGGTTGAGAGTTTCTCCTGCTGTAGTAACTACCACAGGTTTTTACAGCCAATTTGAGGCTTTAGTTTCCTGTGCTGGAAACCTGGGTTGTGGGTCTATTCCACTCCCTAGTTGTTTCTCCCAGTTTATCCACATGCAAATGTGGGACCACAAGCCACTGCCTGGCCCCCCGGTCCTCCAACCATCACCTTGCTGTGAATCCTCTTGGCCCCAGCTGCCTGTCTCCCTCCCACCTACCAGTTTGGATGAATGTTTCTTCTTTAAGTCCTTGGTTGTCGGACTTACATACAGTTTGATTTTCTGGCAGTTCTGGTTGTTGTTTTTTTTTTGTTTTAAAGTTTGTTGTTGTCCTTCTTTTGGTTGTGTGAAGAGGCAAAATGTATCTACCTATGCCTCCATCTTGGCCAGAAGTCTCAAGAATGGAATGATTCAACATGAATTTAAAATCACGATAGGCTCTCTGCCCCTCCTGTTCAACAGACAGCCACGTCTTCTGGCGCAGTGCCAGCACCAACCCTGAAACACGGTGATGAAGATCAGAGTGAACAGATTTGGCCTAATTGGGCACCTGGTCACCGGGGCTGCTTTTTTCTCTAGCTAAGTGGGTGTTGTCACCATCAGTGATCCTTTCATTGACCTCAACTACACGGTCTACATGTTCCAGTGTGATTCTACTCATGGCATGGTCAAAGACACAGTCAAGGCTGAGAACAGGAAGCTTGTCATCAATGGAAAGTCGAACTCCATCTTACAGGAGCGAGATCCTGCCAACATCAAGTGGGCTGATGCTGGTGCTGAATGTGTTGTGGAGTCCATTGGTATTTTCACTAGCTTGGACAAGGCTGGGGCTTACTTGAAGGGTGGAGCCAAGAGGATCATCATCTCTGCCCCTTCTGTGGATGCCCCCGTGTTTGTGATGGGTGTGAACCATGACAGGTATGACAGTTCCATGAAGATTGTCAGCAATGCCTCCTGCACCACCAACTGCTTGGCACCCCTGACCGAGGTCATCCATGATGACTTTGGCATCATGGAGGGACTCATGACCACATTCCATGCCATCACTCCCACCCAGAAGACCACAGATGGGCCCTCTGGCAAGCTGTGGCGTGATGGCCGAGGGGCTTCCCAGAACATCATCCCTGCTTTTACTGGAGCTGCCAAGACTGTGGGCAAGGTCATCCCTGAGCTGAATGGAAAGTTCACTGGCATGGCCTCTGTGCCCCTACCTGCAATGTATCAGTGTGGATCTGACCTGACATCTGGAGAAAGTGGCCAAATACAATGACATTAAGAAGGCAGTGAAGCAGGCCTCAGAGGGCCCCTCAGGGGCATCCTGGGCTACACTGAGGGCCAGATCATCACCTGTAACTTTAACACTGATAGCCACTCCTTCACCTTCAATACTGGGGCTGGCACTGCCCTCAGTGACCTCTTTGTCAAGCTTATTTCCTGGTATGACAATGAATTTGACTACAGCAACAAGGTGGTAGACTTTATGGCTCCACCAGGGACATGGCCTCCAAGGAGTAAGAGCCCCTGGACCACCAGCCCCAGCAACAGGAAGAGAAGCCCTCAGCTGCTGGGGAGTCCTTGCCCAAATCAATCTCCCAACACACTGAGAATCTCCTGACCTCCAGTTTCCATCCCAGACCCCGTGAATAGGGGAGGGATTTAGGGAGCCCTGCCTTGTCATGCACCATCAATAAAGTTCATTGTACCCAGCCAAAAATAAATAAATAAAATAAAACCACGATAAGTTGTTCATTAACATTTGAGATTGATCTAGATCTAGTTGAAGAAGTGAAAGCAGTTTCTCAGATTCATATTGAAATCAATGTTATGATTTACTTTAAAGTTTAAAACACTGATGTCCAGTTTTCTCAAAACCAAGATCTCTTAAATTCCTTTTTCCTTCTGTGTTAAGGTTTTGTCTAGGAAACCATATTTATTAATTAAATAATCAATTTCCCCAGGAGAAACTGGTGTTGATGTTGCCAGCCCAGACCAAAGCTGTTAGCCTCTACGACCTCACCTTACATAAATTCACAGTTCCTCAGCCTTCCTGAAATAATAGTGTTAGTCTTCAATTTCCTAGTGCAGTCATTAGAGACACCCACCCCCCCGAATTCCAGCACCCTCTGTTATGGATGGGGAGAGAGAGACCTGAGTCAAGAGGCTCCCTCCCTTGCCTCAGTTCTTGTCTCACTCACAAGGGAATAATTCAAGTGAGAGACATTCCTGTGTAGTGGAAATGAGATATCAAGTTTATTTATGAAACATGTACAAGCACAAAGCTGCAAGCAGGCACCTGGATAGTATAAATGCCCTGTGTATAGAGGAAATCGAGTTGTTAGTAAGTTTGTTACATTAGTGAGTTTGTTCTATGTACTTGAGCTGAGGACAAGAGGGTACCTGGCTAATCTAAGTATGCTGACTGTTGGGGTTCAGGGGTTTCATACCTTAGCTAGCTTCTAGATCTCCCCTCTTTCTTCCCCTTGGAAATAATGTACAGCGACAAAGCCTTTCTTTTTCATTCAGTAAAGGCTCTTTGTCTTAGTGAAATTGTTACAGAACCTCCCTTTCCCAGCATGGAATCTCAAGGACTACCCCACCCCGACTCTTCCTGTATGATTCCTGTTTGTGATATTCAGGATACCTGGTAAATTTAGTGAGCTTGTTACAGAAGCTTACAGAAGCCCCTTTTCTCAGCACAGTCCCAAGGACTCTCTCCCCTCCTCCTGTGCTATTTTGCATGTAATGCAGGGAACACCTGTATGTCTAGCAGTCCTAGTGAGCTCAGGACTGCTGAGTTAATTGGTGAGACACGTCTTCCTTTTGCTTCTAGCCGCCTGTATTAAGTTATTTGTGAGATGTAATGGCGAGGGCCCTGCCTTTAATTCTCCTCTGGCCACTATTTCTGGCTGCTACCTAACACCTGTCCTCGGTGTGTGAGGGTGGAGAGCAGCGAACCCCCAGTGTGAATGCAGTGCGTCTTCTGGAGCATCAGTTTTACTCTCTTGTTTTAGAGAAACGCATTATAGAGCAAAATTTTAGAGTAAAATGCATGATCAACGTGCATGTAAGATAAAAGCACTTTAAAGAACTTATAAGGCTGCTTGAATTTTGTTCCCAGATCCCTGGGGTTAACTATTAACCTTTCCTGAAAAGCACAGAGGGGAGGTACTAAAGATCCCAACTTCAAGTCTGAAGTGTTGTATTTGGGAAAATACTATGATAAGTGCTTGGGGTGAAAGGTTAGCCCCTACTCACTCCAAGCCAACGTTTCACTGGTGCGTGGGTTTCGCTCTACCCCGTGGTGCTGGGGGAGGGAAGAGTGGGATCCCCTGAGGGGACACAGAAGGGTACCTGTGGAGAGCAGAGATGAGAGGGGGAGTGGAGAGAGCTGTGGGCAGAACTTGGGAAATCCCTGTGAATCTTGAGTAAAAGCTGTTAACCCCATTGATTGAATGGGTTTTTGTTTGTTTGTTGTGGGGATCAGCTCTGAAAAACTGAAGCAGGGGTTGAATTTGATGTGGTGCCCTATGGAGGCAACATCAAGGTCAGGAGGACCCACAGGGCCAGGAGAAGGTCAGCCTCCAGTGGACTAGAGATCTTAGAGGATTTGGGGACATCTACTGACCCCGAAACTGGAAGACAGGGTAGGGTTTTAAGCAACACTAAAGGGGAACACTGAGTTGCTCACACTTTCTTGTTTTCAAATGAACTTTTAGTATTAATTTAAATATTTCTAAACACTTCCTTTGCCTTCTTAAGGCTTTTCCCCCTTGGAATGATTATTATTTTTTCCAGTTTTAGTTACAAAACTAAAGGCAGGAACGCCATTTTAGTCCTGAAAGGGTATTATTTTTAACAATTTGAAATATGAAACTGGCCTGCTGATAAAGAGCAAAAGAAAAAATAAGAAACACAGCTCAGGCACTGAGATATGGTGAGCTGGGAGACAAGGGGTTGTAGCAGAAGGAATTCCAGACCAGAGCTGGAGATGGGCTTCTAGGCCTGACTCTGCCACTTAACCCTGTGTGCTGTGAGTGGTATGAGACTGCCCTGTCTTCGTGTAATAAGGGGGTTGTACTCAATGTCCTCTCAGTCCTGCTGGGGCTCAGACAACACAATCTTCAGTAGGACTAGGGGCATGGATTATTATAGCGTGCACTGAGTATTTGCAACCAAAAATTGAGAATTGCAAAATTAACAAAATATCCAGTGTTTCCAATGTATTTTGGAAGTCAGTCTCTTGGATGTTGACTTTGTTTCCTAAAATGTAGAGAGCAAGTTGTTCTTTTTTTACTTTAATTTGTTAGGTTTTGTTACTATTTGAAGTTTATTTTTAAAACTCATTGGCAAACATGTCCCCTGGGCTGGTCTTAGGCAACATGTGGGTTAAATGTCCTTGTGAGAAGGACTTGTCCCTGCCACTGTCACTAGGGTCTCTTGACTGCCTTCTTAGACTCCCCACTGTACCATGTGGGACGGTGGTGGGCCCAGTCCTTCAGTCTTAGCAAGTCTTCATTTCACTTCAGATGCCAAGTAAAAAGCTGAAAATCTTCTTCCTCTTTTTACACTCCCTATTTAGGTAAAGCTAAATATCTAAATTTTCATTTGAGTCTGTTATTTTTTTCTTTATTGATCCACATACATATTTCCAGATCAAGGGTCTTTTCAAGATAAATATGGAAACTCTAGCCACATAGTATGTCCTTTATTATCATGAATGCGATCTATATTGTTTCATTCTTTAAGGAAGTCATTCAGTATCCTCATATTACCAATTGTTCCTCACTTGTCAGTACAGACATCATCTCCCGAATTCCAGGGTGCAGCCTTCACACACAAATGGGTAGTGGGCATGTGGATTTGCTCTGCTGCACTCAGTCCGGAGGAGGCTTCAGGTTCTTTGTTTTCAAAATTGAAATCTGGCTGGGCCCCTCACCCACACGTGTTGGCCTGGTGTCTAGTCTCTGGAGTTCCAGCTCCTGTCTCCCTTGGGAGCATTCCAGAATACTGGGACACCTGAGCCAGCCCAGTGGCTTTGAGGACCTGCCTCTGGTCTTCAGCCTGTGATGCTACTGGTTGTAAAATGACCAAGCGTATGAAGTTGTTTCTCATTGATCATCTGACCCTGATGGGAGGTGGGAGCCACAGGTCCCCTCCCAAGAGCCCTTTTACTCTGTGGTCTGCTACAATGAAGACAACTCCAAGAAGAAGTTCTGCCGTACATAGGAGCCCTGATTAACAAGCAGGCAAAAAAGCCATCAGACTTGGAATCTCCAAGAAGTCTGAGGCGTAGCTTCTTGCAGGGAAGCTTTGCAGGCAGCAATGTTGTCAGTAGGATTGGCCGACCTTCCAACTGGCTGACAGAATTTTTAAAAATTCTGTGAAGTGTCAAACACACAACCTAAGGGGATCCTGGGCCTTTGAATGTTGTTCCAAAGGAGAATGGGTTCTGGGCTCACCTGAATCTCATAGCCCTCACAGTTGTTCAAGAGCAGAAATGCCTATTTCTATGCATATATCTGGAGCATCCCTTAGGCTAATGCAGAAGATCCCTCAAGTGTCAGCTCAGGTGAGCATACCTGTAGCACTCTGGGTGCCACCTCTGGAGTGTGGACTCTGGTGCAGGATCTTGCAGTGCACACGGAGTCCTCCTGGAGTACAGGTTACTGATTTCTCCTAAGCTTAACCACCGCTGGGGTGCACATTAAAACCAGTGCATATGCCCTTGTTTACTGCACTGTCCTTACTGAATTAAAGTACACGACAAACAATATAAGCACCTCTATAACCACATCTGCTCCCAGTTCTTCCTGGACTCTAGCTCGAGGCCTTCACAGTCCTTCCTCCAAGACAAGTATGGGGACAAAACTCTTCTGAAGACTCCCAGAACCTGGAGTTGAGTGGCTACCTCTCCATCTCCAGGCAGGTGCCACCAACCCGGCACAGCGTTCAGGCATCCTGGGCCCCAGAATACCTATCCTGTCAGTCTCTCCTGGAAGGGCCCATCCCAGGGGTAGTACCCCAGGAGCTCACTACTTCACCAAGACTCTACCCCTATGAAGGTCTCCTTGGAGTTCAAGAGATGTCTTTGAAATCTTTTTTTTTTTTTTAGGCTTTTAATATATAAGGTCTGTCCAGAAAGTATCCATCCATGCACTATGAAAAATAGAGACATTTACTGAAGAAAATACAAGATACAAGAAACATTGTACATAGGATAATGACACCTCAGTCCCCTTCAAAGTAGGCACCTTGGGACCTCACACAGTTCTCCCAATCTCCATCAACTGCCCCGTCGTATTTTCCTGAATCTCACTGATGGTCTGAAATCTCTTTCCTTTTATAGGTGATTTTAGTTTTGGGAAACTCAGAAGTCACAGGGTGCCAAATCTGGACTGTGGGGGGCTGAGTCACCTGGGTGATTTAATGTTTCACCAAAAAAACTGCACAAGACGTGATGCATGAGTGGGTGTGTTGTCGTGATGAAGCTGCCAGTCTCCAGTTGCCCATTGCTGCAGCCTTCTGCACCATCCAAATAGCTTCCATGAAGGAATGTTCGAGCTTAATGCAAAATCTGATGTGACAGCCACACAGTCCACATGCTCGCTCAATGGCATCTACCGCCCCCACCGACTAGTACAGTGAAGTCACCCTTGTTCACGCACATGCATTCCAGTCCACTCCCCTTGGCTGCTAGGTCACATCGACGTCACACAAAACCATTGTTATATTAGCAATGGTTGGACTTTTTCCGGAAAGACTATTTGATATGTATATGTGTACATGTAGATATAGATATAAATAGATAGGGAGAGAGAGATGCCAAAACGGGGTCACATAAATTGTGGTACTTGGAGAATGTTCACAGGTGACAAATGAGAACTTTTAACAAATGCAAACACCAGTGTAACCTCATCAGGAAATAACGTCTGTAACCTACTTTAGGGCTTTAATAAATGTGAGGACTTGGGCAATGGGCTCAGTGATAGGCCCAGCCTCTGGCCTAGGCTTTGGAAACCAAAGGCCTCTCAACTGTCCCTTGGCCCAGGTGAAGCCCTGATACCCAGAAACTAAAGTTCTTGTTCCCCTCTCAAGCAGAGGAAGGAAAAACACCTCTATCAGAGACCCAGTTAATTTGTCCAGCAGGGCGTCCTGTTTCACAGTGTTGGCCTCCTGTCCCCATCAGAGAACTCCCAACCTTGAGTTCCTTTAAATTCGCCCCGGGGGCGGGGGGGTGGTGGATTGGAGCCTATCCTAGCCACACTCTTTTTTCCTGATTTTTTAACTGCCTGAGTGTCTCGGGGTTCCCAGGAGCAGTGGCATGTAATTAGAGAAACCGTGGGAGTTGGTGGGCGGCTGGCTTCTTAGCTCAGTTGAATCACAGCGTTACATTGAGTTCAACAAGAAGATACATGCCTGGGGGACCCTGGGAGGTGGGGTGCAGCCTCTAGTGACGTCATTAAGCTGGACAGAAGGCACACAGGGATATTTTATTATTCGTTAAGTGGTGTTTGTCGTGTTCATTTTATTATTCTTTAAATGGCATGTGATGGATTTAGAATACATTTTAAAATTAAAAAATACATTGTATCCTCTCAAATCCCTTTAGGAACAAGGTGAAGGATAAATAAATGAGGACATGAATGTGCAAATAGATAAAACTGTATGTTTATTCTGAATGCTTCTTTTTCTCTTCCAGCATCTGGTCAATGTTTCCAACGAAGACGTTCGTGTTCATATTTTGCCCCCACAGACCAAATACTTTCAGATCAACTACGTGAAAAAGGTAAGTGCTATTGGACAGCCTCTTCTCCCAGGGTGTTCTCTGTGTGGTTGTGGTTTTGTGTGTCAGGTGTGTAGTGCTGTTACCAGGGTCCTGCTCTCTGAGTGCTCTGAGACCTGCCCCAATAAGAGACCCCTTTTCTTCTAGGAACACCATCTTGTTCCTGGCTTGTCCCTCACGGTCACCATTACATTTTCTCCAGATGAGTGGCGATATTATTATGACTGTATCCGTGTTCACTGTAAGGTAAGTTTCTTCAAATCAGGTGTTTGAGGGTGGGGCTGGTGTCAGAACTAATATCCTCAAGGGAAGGAGAGAGATGGAATGACAGGTATGAAGTTTCCTGGCCCATTGCCTGGTGTTCCTTGTTCAGCCCATCTGAGTGGTATGAGGGTCCTTGTCCAGTGGGTCCCAGGTGGGAACTCATTAGGCTGCTGAGACCTGGGCAGAGCCACGAGACACTGACTGTGCTGTGTGACTTCTGAGGAGCCTTTTCTAGGTCACCTAATTCATCATCCTTTGGCTCCTGCCAGAGTCAGGAGCTGAGTCCTCCGAAAATGGTCACTTCCACATTTCCCTCTGCCCTGTGTTCCAGCCCCCTGTTGTAAGCTGAGAAGGCTTAAGGTTAACTAAATTTAATTTCTCAAAACTAAAATGGAAGAATATGCATTAGTAACAAATGAGTTTCCATTTTTTAAAAGGAAAAAAAAAAACCCTAAAACTGAAACTAGAATTTTGCTGTTAGGAGGAATATTCTGTTCAAGAACACAAATCCCTAGACCAGGCATTTTATAGAGTGCCCCAGAATGTTTCCTGCTCTTAATAGTAATGCTAAAAATACCTTGCATTTATGCAGTACTTTCAACTTTTTAAAAATATATATTTTATTGACTATGCCATTACAGTTGTCCCATTTTCCCCCCTTTATTCCTCTCAGCCCTGCACCCCTATACAACCCGCATTCCCACCCCCTTAGTTCATGTCCATGGGTCATACATACAAGTTCTTTGGCTTCTACATTTCCTGTACTATTCTTAACCTCCCCCTGTCTATTTTCTACCTACCATTTATGCTTCTTATTCCCTGTACCTTTTCCCCCTCTCTCCCCACCCACTCCCCTGATGATAACCCTCCATATGATCTCCATTTCTGTGATTCTGTTCCTGTTCTAGTTGTTTACTTAGTTTGTTTTTGTTTTTGTTTTTTTAGGTTTGGTTGTTGATAGTTGTTAGTTTGTTGTTATTTTACTGTTTATATTTTTTATCATCTTCATTTTCTTAGGTAAGTCCCTTTAACATTTCATATAATAAGGGCTTGGTGATGATGAACTCCTTTAACTTGACCTTATCTGGGAAGCACTTTATCTGCCCTTCCATTCTAAATGATGACTTTGCTGGATAGAGTCATCTTGGATGTAGGTCCTTGCCTTTCATGGCTTGGAATACTTCTTGCCAGCCCCTTCTTGCCTGCAAGGTTTCTTTGGAGAAATCAGCTGACAGTCTGATGGGCACTCCTTTGTAGGTTACTGTCTCCTTTTCTCTTGCTGCTTTTAAGATTCTCTCCTTATCCTTAATCTTGGATAACGTGATTATGATGTGCCTTGGTGTGTGCTTCCTTGGGTCCAACTTCTTTGGGACTCTCTGGGCTTCCTGAAAGTGTATTTCCTTGGCCAGATTGGGGAATTTCTCCTTCATTATTTGTTCAAATAAGTTTTCAATTTCTTGCTCTTTCTTTTCTCCTTCTGGCACCCCTATGATTCAGATGTTGGAATGTTTAAAGTTGTTCTGGAGGTTCCTAAGCCTCTCCTCATTTTTTTGAATTCTTGTTTCTTCATTCTTCTCTGGTTGAATGTTTCTTTCTTCCTTCTGGCCCAACCTGTTAATTTGAGTCCAGGTTTCCTTCCCGTGACTGTTGGTTCCCTGTATATTTTTCTTTATTTCACTTTTCATAGCCTTCACTTTTTCCTCTATTTTGTAAACATACTCAACCATTTCTGTGAGCATCCTGATTACCAGCGTTTTGAACTCTGCATCTGATAGGTTGGCTATCTCTTCATTGCTTAGTTGTATTTTTTTTTCTGGAGCTTTGATCTGTTCTTTCATCTGGGCCATTTTTTTTTTTTTTCTGTCTCAGCATACCTGTTATGTAGTAAGGGGCAGAGCCTTAGGTATTCACTAAGGCAGGGCAACACACATTGCTTCCTTGTGGTACTGTATATGGGGGAGGGGTCCAAGAGGGAACAATGCCACTTGCTGGGCTCTCGACCAGCTTTCAGTCACTTCCTCTGCTACCCACATGCAAATTGGGCCCTTCTGGTGCTGATTCCCAGGTGGATGGGTTTGTGTCCATTCTAGGACCCTGTGAGTCTCTCCAACAAACTCTCCTGTGAGGCTGGTAGTTTCTCCCACCTCCGCAACACCCATAGGTTTTTTCAGTCAGAGGTTTTGAGGCTTTATTTTCCTGTCCTGGAACCCTGGGTTTCTCGGTCTGTCTCACTCTCCAGTTGTTCCTCCTGGTTTATCCACATGCAGATGTGGAACTGAAAGCTGCTGCCTCACCTTCCCTGGTCTGCCCCTGTCCTGCCACCCTGCCATGAGTCCTCCCCAACCCGGCTGCCCATCTGTGCCCCTCCTACTAGTCTGGATGAATGTTTCTTTTTTAACTTCTTGGTTGTCGGACTTCCATACAGTTCGATTTTCTGGCAGTTCTGGTTGTTTTTTGTTTTTTAATTTGTTCTTGTCCTTTTGGTTGTGCGAGGAGGCACAGTGTGTCTACCTACGCCTCCGTCTTGGCCGGAAGTTACCGTCAACTTTTTGAAGCTGTCATCTACTTTAATTCTTGAAAAGACCTTTGAGGAAAGGCAGAATACCCCCATTTTGCAGAGGAAGAAACAAAGCCTGGAGAGGTTAAAGGTCATGTGTAAGGTCCTGTACTACGCAGGACTGGAAGCGGCTCTCTGTTCATGCTCAGCTTCAGATGAGCTGATTCTGTGCTGGTTCCTCTTTCTCTCAGGACACCAACGTCTGTGTTTCCCTACAACTTTCTGAAGTTGAAAGGCAGCTACTGTCTTCATATCTACCTGAAGGA
>VMDR010013710.1:0-24585 GCA_007922815.1 Macrotus californicus | reverse complement strand
AGATTTCAAAGCACACTGAATTCAGAAACAGCTATGAGAAGCCAGCTGTCTTCTATTAAGCCAGGTATAAGAATATATAACAATTAGACAATTTAAAAAATTTTTTGAAAATATGTTTTGATAAAAATAAGTTACTCATGTTAATATTAAATAGGTGTATGCCTATTTTAAGCAAATACATACATATTTTAAAATTTATCAGTTTTAACTTCTAATGTGGTAAATAGCTATAGTTATAACACAGATAAATGGAAGTTTTTTGGAATCCTCGGTAATTTTTAAGAGTTTAAAAGGGTGCTGAGACCAAAGTGTTTGAAAATTACTATTCTAGTAAAATTCCTTAAACATTGAAGGAAGCATCAAGAGTAGGAAAAAGAGGTTTCCCTCTTTAGCAAATCAGAAGCCCCATCTCAGGAGTTGTTTTGGAAGACATTGTTGAGTGGCTATCGAAAGTTACTTACATCTCACTAAAAATACTGAAAAACCAAATATTTACTTTCCAAGCATCTGTTATACTTAGAGGCAACCAAGCCACCTAGTATTGGACTATAAGACTGTAGAAGATGAGATCTATTGGTGGCCTGTCCAGCTCTCCTTTACTGAGATGACATACCTGTACCCCAGCTCCTGTGAATAGCTTTCAGCCAAAGGCACCTCCTGGTTTGGAAGTGACTAGGAGATTATGCCACATACCATACCCTCTGTCTGCCGCTGCCTGTACCTTCCTCTGCCACTCCCTTCCACCCCCAGCCCTAATGACTGACTGACACAGCGATTTGAAAGTTAGACCTCTTGACTCAATGTGGAATGGCTTTGGGAAGGGATCAGACTGAACCCACAGCTTTGCCTAGTTTCTTCCCTCTGCTCTATACTGCTTTCTTTACTTCCTTAAAAGTGTTACTGAAAACACCCCCTCAGTAAGTCATTGGCACAAGAATCCCCTTTTGAGGCTACAGAGAACCGAGTCTCAGATGGCTATAAGCAGAAGTCAGTGGGAGTGCCTTTCTGGGAAAGCATTTCCTTATTTGCCTTCTTTCCCGCGCACCCCCCACAAAAGCTTTCTTGCAGTTTGATGCAAGGCTGTGGGGAGCTTTTCACTCTTGTGGTGCGAGAGCAAGACCAAGAGATCTGAGCTGACATCCTTCTCCTGTGACTCAGGCCAAGTAGCTCTTTACTTTTTTTTTTCATTTTTATTGAATTTATTGGGGTGACACTGGTTAAGAAAATGATACAGGTCTCAGGTGCACAATTCCACAACACATCATCTGTACACTGTGTTGTGTGTTCACCACCCCAAGTCAAGTCTCTGTCCATCACAGCATGTGCTTTCTTGGTTAAAAAAGCTGGGAAGGGAAACATATGGGCACGGCCCCTCCCCCTTCTTCTTGCCTTGAACACCGGTCGCTGTGATGTCTGCAGCTGGAGCTCCTATCTTGTGACTAAGAGGCAATAGACATAAGGGAATGAGCAGGAGAGTCCTAGAGCCAATGTGACCAGCTACCTCCAGGGTTTCATACGTGAGAAAAATAAATCCTATTTGCTAAGTCGCATTAGGTCAGTGTTTCTGTTATTTGTAACTGAACATATTACCATCAGGTATAGTTGTCAGAATGTACTGAGAAAATAAAGGGCCTAGCAAATAGCAAACACTCAGAAAATAGTAATTTTCTTTCCCCTTATCTCTGCCTAAATTAATATTCCTGTTTGGAGTTTATGGAAGGCCGAATGAAATTACACAATACCTTTGTATATTATCCATCAAGGTTAGCCCTTTCTGAGCTGTTTATATTTTTGAACCAAGGTCCTGATTAAGGGTAAGGAAACAAGGATGAGAAGGAGCAGAGAGTTTTGTCTCTCCTTTTTTACATTTCGGCGGTGGATAGTCTTGTGTGTCGGGGGTGTTGACCCGTCTCATTGCTTTAATAGCCCCTAAAAATTCAAGGAAATATGCCTTTGCAATTTATAAAAATGTGTTATTATTTTGGGCTTATATTGGCTAGCACTTCTTGTTTATAATAATAGCACCAATATTTGCACCAAAGTAGAAGAATATGGTTGAGTGGCTTGGGTGTCAGGAACAGTAGCGCCTTTGTTTGGATTTTGATCCCATGTATGTGTCACAGTATCTCTTTGTTTTTTGGGCCACCATTCTTGCTCTGTGCATATTCAACTCATTATTTATGGAAATAAAGCGTGTCCTTAGAGCAGTGAATCTGCTGGTGACAGAGACATGTGTTTGAGATGCACTGAGTGCCTCAGGTTTACATGATGCTGAGTGATGCAGCTCAACCCAATTTAGCAAGTGCTTCTTGAATGCCCACTGTGTGCTGGGCACGGTGAGGCCTGTGGTGATGAATTGGTCATGGCTGGCTTTTTGGGAACCAACGCTGAGGAGCAGCAATAAACACAGGCCATTTGAATACCGGACTGGTGCTACAGAAAAGGTGCTAATAAGGTTCTATGAGACTGCTGAGGGAAAGGAGGAAGGACACGTTTTGCTTTGGGAGTTCAATAAAAGACTCTAGATGTCAGTGAGAAAAGCAAATGATCTCTGTTATTGTTATTTTCTGTCACCTAGCTATGTCTTATGATTATTAATGTATAATAGCCTTTCACATAGTGCTGGCTGGGTTGCTCTGTTGATTGGAGTGTTGTCCCATACACCAAAAGGGTGTGGGTTTGATTCCCCAGTGGGCCTTGTATGGGAGGCAACTAACTGATAGTTCTCACTAACACTGATGTTTCTTCCTCTCTCTCCCTCCTCTTCTTCTACCTCTAAAATCAATAATAAAAAAAATATTCTTCGGTGAGGATTAAAATCCTTTCACATAGTCTAGCTTAAATGAATCCTTAAAACACACTATGAGTGGATTTATCATGTCAATTTATACGTAAAGCAGTAAAATGAGGCTCAGCAAAGTTTAAAGCATTCATGTGACTTACTTTAACCGATGAAGACCCGGGGATTACAGCTCCAGACGTAGTTCTTCCCCTGCGGGCCAGCGATCCTGACAGCTGACAGCAGTGGTTCTCAGACTAGGCTGCACATTAGAATCTCCTGGGGGGCTTCAAAAATCCCCGCGCGCAGGCTGTATCCCAGAGCAATTAAATCAGACTCTCCAGAGGTGGGACCCAGGTATCAGTGTTTTTAAAAGTTATTTATTTATTTATAAATTGAGGCGAAATATGCATGACATAAAATCTATCCTCCTAACCATTTTTAAGTGTGCAGTTCAGTGGCATGAGGTACATTCACAGTGTTGTCACCACCAGCCACCCATAGAAGTCTTTTCATCTCCTGAAACTGAAACTCCACATTAAATAAAAAGTCCCTATCTCCCTCTTCCCTCAGCCCCTGCCAACCACCATTCTGCTTTCCGCCTCTATGAATTGGACCACTTGAGGTGCCTCATATAAGTATATACTGGAATCATACAGTATTTCCCTTTTTGTGACTGACTGGTTTATTTCACTTAGTATAATGTCTTGAAAGTTCATCCATATTGTATCATGTGTCAGAATTCTTTCCTTTTTAAAACCAAATACTATTCCTTTGTATTTTTATACCACATTTTGTTTATCCATTCATCTGTCGGTGAACACTGGGTTTACTTCTATCTTTTGGCTATTGTGAATAGTGCTGCTGTGAACATGGGTAACTGCTTTCAATACTTTTTGGTATGCATTCAGAAATGGAATTGCTGGATCATATGGTAACTCTATTTTTAATTTTTTGAGGAACCACCATATGGTTTTCCAAAGTGCTTGCAGCATTTGTACATCTCACCAACAGTGTGTCGGTGTTTTTTTCTTTAAACTCCCTAGTGATTTCAGTGAGCATCCACGGTTGAGAAGCCCTGTAACAGACTAAACTCAAGGACAAGAATGTATTTTGTTCACCTTCACGTCACAGGCTCTGCAGCATAACGGGCAAGCTGCATCATGGCTCTACTGTTGAGTGGAATTCCTCTGTGTTGTGTTCATTTATTGCCGCACAACTTCTGTGACTCTGTAGCTGACCCAGCTTTCCCTCTAAGACAGGTGCACTGAGAGGCCTCTGAAGTTTTCTTAAGTTTTGAACACATATTTCTTCCCTAGTCACATTTATTCTTTGGGTTTCAGGCACTAAGCATACAATAGAAAGGGTTGCTCCTTCTAAACCAAATGGAAAAGGAGAAATAAAATAAGGAAAAGTGGAGCTGCCCGGTTTTCTTCAGATCTGTAACCCACAGACCCACTATTTATGACCGACTAAATATCTTCTGGATGTGACTTCTTAATTAAACTTCTGCACCTGCCTCTTTCCTGCCCTAGTTCTTGAAAACCGGGAAGGAGCTTTCATTACTTAAAACAAATTGTGTTTTCCTTCTTGGAAATAGACAAAAATCTTCTCCCCAAACTAAGGGAAAATTTGGGGACTTGATTCATAACCATACCCCCCCCCCCCGCCACATTATCAGGGATGAGGGTCTCTGAGTCTGTGCAGTAGGGAAGGCAACAGAGGGAGAAACACAGGATGCAGAGAAAAGGGCAAAAGTCATTGCATCTGGTGTGTCTGTTTTCTCTTTGGGTTGTTGTCAGGAATGATTTATTTAGTCCTCTTGATTTAAAAGACTTTTAGTGTTAGCGAGCACTCTTTTTTATTACTTCTGTCTTCTGCTGGCCTTTCCTGGGCCTCTTATATTTCCATCAAGCTATTGACATTCTGTCTAAATCAATAACAAACAAAGGCCTCTTTCTTGGATATGCAGCACAGTGTATTTTACCTGGGATCAGAGTTGAAGAATTACAGTTGTTCAGAATCAAGAGAGACATTGAGAAATGAGCTTCTAGCCCAACCCTATTTTCATTTTGACCTACAGAGACTGTAGCTGGTTAGTGGCAGAATTCAGACAAGGACCCAGGTCTTCTCTGAATAAATCCATTACTTTTGCCATATTCTGTGCTTACATTTACCTATTTTTTAATTCACTGTTTATTGGGTATCTATTTTAGATACAGTGCTTGGCATTGGGGAAAGAGGAACACAGACATGTTTTCTGTGTTAGATCTCTAGTGGAGATCTTCTTATGATCTCTAGTGGAGAGACACCTAATAAATCATGCAGTGTAGTTCAAAGGGAAGCACCCAACTCCTTTGGTGGGGGAGAGTAGGGAGATCAGGGAGCCCTTATAAGAAGAGGAAAATTGGACATACAAAGAGAAGCCAGGGATATCACCCAAAGAGAAGCCACCCAGAAGAAAGACCACAGGAGGATGCAGTGGAGAGGGGTGGCTTTCTGTAAGCCAAAGAGAGAGGCTTCAGGAGAAACCACACGTGCTGCCATCTTGATCTTGAACTTCCTGCCTCTCGAACTGTGAGACAATAAATTTGCTTTTTTAAAGGCAGCTCTAGCAAACTATACAATGCCTCAAGCAAGTTAATAGTTTATCTCCTCTTTCAACTCATTCTCTTTAAGTGGAGATAGCCATAGGCAGTTGGATATAGGGGTGTGCAGAAGGGGCCTAAAGTTAGAGCTTTGAAGTCCTCAGCATGAGGATGTAATTGAAACCGTGAGAGGATGGGGTCACCCGCAGTGCATGGGTAGAGAAGAGAGGATGGGCCTGAATGTTGAGAAAGGCCGTCATTTCAGGACCAGTCAGAGTGGTAGGGAAATCCAGACCCCTGTGGCACAAGAGCCCAGGGAGGGGGGATCAAGGGTGTCAGGCTGAGAGACTGGGGAGAGTGAATGGTGAAGTTGGAGAGCACTTGCAGGGCAGTGGCGGGAAGGAAGCCAGACTGCCCGGTAAAGGAGTGGGAAGCGAGGAGCTGGAAAAGGGGCGATGGACAGAGCTTACAAGAAGTTTGTGGGTGGGAAGATTGGTATTCAGAGCAGGACCTGGAGTGGGGCTGAGGAATATATATATATTTTTTAATGAGGCATTTGAGCAAGCTTAAAAGTCAATTAGCAAGGATAGAGTCACTGTTCAAGTGAGACGATATAAAATCAGGAGAGTCCAGCCCTGGCTGGTGTGGCTCAGCTGGTTGAGAGTCACCCCATAAACTGAAGGGTCACAGGTTTGATTCCTGGTCAGGGCACAGGTCTGGGTTGTTGGTTTGGTCCTTAGTCGGGGCACGTGCAAAAGGCAACCGATTGGTGTTGCTCACATCGTTGTTTCTCCCCCTCCCCCCGCTCTCTCTCTCCTTCCCACCCCCTTCTCTAAAATGTCAATGAGCATGTGAGGGAAAAAAATCAGTGGAGTCCAGTCTTTGAGGTTGGACTTGAGGGCTCTACCATCCTGGTGGAGAATTGGGCCTCATCTAGGAGAAGGGAAGGGGAAGAGCTGGTGCAGATACAGGGGGCTGGGGCAAGGCCTTCTGGCTGCTTCCTTTCTCTCTGATAATAAGGTGAGGTCCTCTGTAGGGAGTAGGGGATTATGGTGGATGGACATCCTATAACAGATTTGGGGAGAGTGGAGACAGTTTCCCTAACAAGCGATGGAGGAAATGCAGACCCCACTATGAGCCAGACCACTGCATGTGTTTTACAGTCTTGAAAGCAATCTGATGGATAAAATTATCCTTATTTTACAGATGAGAAATGAAGGCCTGCAGTGGTCAAGATTCTGCCCAAAGTTATGTAATTTGTAAGCGTCCCAGGCAGGATTTAAACCCAGAACCCTTAAAGCCTTAGCCCTGTGCCCTTACCACAGTGTCCTTTCTGGCCTGGACTGAGTCAGACTAGTAGATACCTCAGCAGGCTAATTATTTGTCTGAAAACCTATGTGTGTTTGAAATTTACTCTGTGTTTTCTTGAGGAGGGTTGAGCTCTGTCCGCAGGAAGGACAGAAAAGAAGGACCCAGGAATCCCAAAGATGCAGTTATCTCAGTACGGCTCAAGGCCTGGGGTTAATTAGCCCCTCCCTCTTGAGAAGGCAGTTCACAGGGTCACCTCTGGAATTTGATGCCTGCCTGTGGGATGGGGGTTCAGGGGTGGGTTTTGAAGGTGGGAGGGACTGGAGTGTCCTCCACATGCTCCCAACCCAGTAGCTTATCAAAGGCAGATGCTTCTTTATTTACAAATGGTTTAAATTTGAAAGTTAGTCTCTAAATCCATTTGTGTAAGTCCACCAGCCAGTCTTTTATTAGACAAGCTGCCACTGTACCACCAGGGGGTGGTCATCCTCTGATGTGTAGCTTTGTTTCTGTCTACCTAGGAAAATTTAGAAGTGAGTAGCATTTATATTCCTTCCAGCCGTGAACAGTGACCACCCTAAAAGGAGTTCTGGAAAATTCCATTTTTTTTCTCTACTATGCTACTTTTCCAGTGACATGTTAGCGCCTTTGTGATATTTTAGCGCTATAGGTCAGTGCCCTGGGCAGTTGTCTTGACTAAACCGCCCAGGCCAGCTCTGGCTATGTTGTGCCTCAGTTTCTCACAGGGTGTCAAATAATCGACCTGGCTTGTTTTATGTGTATAGGTGATTCATTGCTGAAAACATGTAGGTCACGTGCCCACCAGAGCTGCCACGATCATGTTGCTATGAATTACTCATGGTTAGTCAAGCCACAGGCATTGAGCATGGGAAATATTGAGGTGCTACCCTGATTATGTTTGAGAAAGTTTTCTTTCCTCACTGTGCTATTTCCGTGGAAGTGCAATCCTCACTGTGCCTGGCTGTTTTTAGGTTAGTTATGGGAAAGTTTTCCAGGCCTAAAAGAAATTAGGCAACAGATAACCAAAGTCCCAGAAAGGGAAAGCTAGGGTGGCTTCTGAAAGCACGCTTGAGCCTCACAGGAGTCTGTTTCATGGGCGGATTGAAGCGTCAGAGGGCAGCCAGGCCCCAGTGTTGGGCAGTTTCCAGGTGTGCCCAACTTTTAGTACTGAGGCTGGGAAAGTCCTGGACAAAGCAGGATGAGTTGCTCATCCAACTTTTTATTTTTTTGAATAAACTTTTTATTATAGAGTAGTTTTGGATTAAAAAAAAATTGTAAAGATAGAACAGAGTTGCCATATACCCCAAACCCAGTTTTCCCTACTATTAATATCTTACATTAGTATGAAACACTTGTCACATTATTAACGAAAGTCTATATTTTATTCTGATTTCCTTAATTTTTATCTAATGCCTTTTTTCTGTCCCGGGATTCCATCAGAACCCACATTGCAGTTAGTGGTCATACCTCCTTAAGCTCCTCTTGGCCATGGCGGTCCCTCAGACTGGTCTTGTTTTTGTTGACTCTGACAAATTGGAGTAGTGCTGGTCAGGTGTTTTGTAGAATGCCTCTCGACTGGGATTCCTTTGATGTTTTCCTCATGACTAGACTGGGCTTCTGGGTTTCAGGGAGGAAGAACACAGAGGTAAAATGCCACTCTTACCACATCATATCAAGGGTGCATGCTCCCAAAATGACTTGTCCTTGTGGGTGCTGACCTTAGTCCCCTGATTTAGGTAGTGCTTGTCAGGTGTCTCTACTCTGCCACACACATCCGGTCTCCTTCCTTCCCCGGGCTGCAGCCCACGCTTCAGGAGTGGGAAGTTGTGCTCTCCCTCCTTAATCAGGGAGTACTCACATAAATTACTTGGAATTCTTTGTTGTGGAAGATTTGTCTATTCTCAATTAATTTATTTAATGATTTATATCAGTATAGACCCATGAATATTTATTTTATACTTGGATTTATAGTTCAGTACTATTTTACTGTACTGTATTGCAATTCCTTAATGGCAAATGATATTGAACATGATTTAATAATACTTATTTGCCACCTGTATATTTTGTTTGGTTAGATGTCTGTTCAAATCTTTTGCCCTTTTTAAAATGGGGAGCAATCTGGGATTTGAGGCCAGTTGTGTGTGTACAGACTGGGAAACCCTGCCCACCCTAGATTTCTTCAGCTGTGGTCCCTGAGACCCTCCTGGAGGCTCAGCTCACCACATCCTGAGTCAGATCGGACACAAGTGGGCTGGGAATTGGTGGGAAATTCTGAAGTGAACCCACATGTGGTTCAGGCAAAAGCATTTGCCTCAGTTTTCAAGTTCTTTTCACCCCTTGCAGAAATGCTTCATGAAATATCTTAGGAACTAAAATACAACACAGTCCTACAAACTCCCGTTGCCTTTTGCCACCATTTAGAACTAATTTAGGCAGCACCAGCCACCAGACGCACGAGCTGTACAGGATGGCAGAAATATTCCTGTTTCTGGGCTTTCCTATTTCACAAAGCCTCCAGCAATGTGGATTTGGATGATGTGTGGCCACATGGACACTTCCTTATCTTGGAAGCAATTCTTTACTCCTTTTAAAAAGACAGGCCTCATGATTTTGGAACCTGAGTTTCCGGTCAGGAGAGACAATCAATTCAGGAGAAATGCCAAGTAGCACTGTTACATGACAAAGGATTGCTTGTGTTCTTTGATGTTTACACCTCTGGTAATTTCTCTGAAGTTTACTTGTTCTGAAGACTTTCTTAAAGTCAGAGACTCATTACTGTAGTAATTTACAAACATCCGTTTTTCAAAAGAAATGCCGCTTACCTGTCCGTGAGTTAGAATTTGGCAAGCTGTCAAATGAAACTGCGCGTCTGGCGCCGCTGAAGGCAGTGTGACCACTAGGGGGCAGGCGGCGTCCTGAGAAAGAGGCCCTGGAGGCGGAGGGAAAGCAGAAGGAGGAGGAGCCGACGAGCGTTTGGTTTCGGAGAAAGATGCAACCGTTCCTGCAGGGGGACGAAATGTAGGCATTCTGAACTTTAGCAATAAGAGGTGTTTTTTTTTGTTTTTGATTTTTTTTTTTCTTGCTTGAAAGCTAGTTCTCTGAAGAGAACTATAGATTTTATGTTTGTCATTTTGCCTGCGATTTCTCTTCTTGGCAGATTTTCAAACGTCGTTTAATTTCTCCTTACTAGCCCCTTGCGGCCCTTTCTAGTGGGTTTAGGGTGTGGAAAATCGCAATGTCCTCTCCGTTTCCCACAACGTTTTTATTCAGGCGAATTCTGGATGAAATGGAAAAGGGTCCGAGAAGAGGAGGGCTGGGGCGGACGGAGGGGCCCCTGCTTATTCGGATCCCTGGATCCTGCAGACTCAGTGAGGAGGAGGGATGAGGGGCGTGAGCGATGAGGGCGAGGTCCTTTCCACCCAGATCAGAGCGGCTGCACTCTCATGCCCCAGGGGCCAGTCGCGCCCTCTTTCCACTTGGAGACAGTATCAGGTTCCCCACCTGGGATATGGTCCCTTTAGATCCTTGCGCCCATGGCACACAGCGCTCTCCAGTCTCTCTTTTATAGTAAATTGTGATCGGCCTGAGAATGCTTCTCAATCCAGTGCTTTAGGCAGTCATTACCAGCCTGGCTACCATTCAGGGTTGGCAATGCCTACATGTCAAAAGCTAGTTCACGTTGAACTTGACATTCATCTCTCCTGCCTCTGTAGTGATGGTGAGTGTTTGCACTTCAGATGTCTCTGAAAGTCTCTTGAGAATCTTCTTTAAAATGTGGTCTAGGTGTTACTGCACAAGGGCCAAACATAATACAATGGCCAAACAATGGACTAATTTCAGGCATTGCTTCCTTCTGGCTGAAATGGTGTTCCAGATAACAGCTGCAGGTTGTGTTGTTAGAGATGAGTCCAACTCCATTTTTTTATCCTAAGCTAGCAGTGTCTATGCAGATTAGAAATCTGACAGACTAACTAAATTTACTGAACAGTGAGAGGAATCACCTTATTAGCACTCAGAAATGCAAATTACACATCATCGAAATACTGTTTTTTCACCAAGTAACAAAAACGAAAAACACTATAACACATGGTGCTGGTGGAGAGTGGAAAAATAGGTGCCCTGATATGCTGCATAAGAATATAAATTATTACTGTCTTTGGAAAGATAATATAGCAATATCTATTAAAATAAAAACCATGTTTGCCTCCAGTCTCGTTTGGTGGAGTATATTCTTCAGATATGAAAAGTGTTAGGACAGCTCTGACAGGTGTGGCTCAGTTGGTCGGGCACTGTCCAGCAAAGCGAAAGGCACCCATTTGATTCCGAGTCAGGGTACACGCCAGGGTTGCAGGTTTGGTCCCTGACTGGGGCATGTACAGGAGGCAACCAATCAATGTTTCTCTCCCTCTCTTTCTCCCTCCTTTCCCCTCTCTCTAAAAATAAAGAAATATGCCCTGGCTGGTGTGGCTCAGTGGTTTGAGTGCTGGCCTGTGAACCAAAAGGTCGCTGGTTAGATTTCCCGTCAGGGCACGTGCCTGGGTTGTGGGCCAGGTCCCCAGTAGGGGGCGCTCAAGAGGCAACCATAGACTGATGTTTCCCTCTCTTTCTCCCTCCCTTTTCCTCTCTCTAAAAATAAATAAATAGAATTAAAAAATAAAGAAAGAAATAAAATCTTTTTAAAAAAGAGAACATAAAAATAAATAATCAAGAATGCTTGGTGCATTTTTTTTAGTGGCAAAACAAAACTGAGACATATCTGAATACCCATTAATATTTTGCTCTACATACATTTTGATATATTCATAATCTCAATTTAAGTGAGTATAAATGAATGAATTAGATCTATATGAATTGCTGTAAAGGACAGGTAAGTTGAATGAAAAAAGAAAATTGTGGAGTCTTGAACATAGTATATTAAGTTTTCGTAAGAAGGAAAAATTAAAGCTCTCTATGTAGGAATATATGTTGCATAAATTCCTACCAGCGAGATGAAAGGTTGGGAGGGCACCCACTAGGCTACTGACCCGTGGGAGGGTAGCCTAAGAGGAGGGATGTGTGTGTGTGTGTGTGTGTGTGTGTGTGTGTGTGTGTCTGCGTGGGATGGAAGTGTTGTGATTTTTTTTCTTGAATGCATTTAAGAAATAAGATGCCCATAAATACTTCTAGAATAAAAAAATTATTGGATGAGGGATGGTCCCTAAAAAGTTAAAGCCATTGAGCAAAGTCTTAACAACTGGTTAATTGTCAAGCAGGGGCTATGAGCTGGTTCCCTATGTTCAATCCACTACACAGGTTGCTATTAAAAAAATATTTAAAAAATGGAGCTGGAAAAATCCCTTATTGCTTCCTTTGTTTGATGTTTTCACCCTTGCCCATCTGCCATTCCCCCTTCCTTCTCTAGTGAGTAGCCAAGCTGAGAGAACAAGAGCTTTTAATTGTAGCCAGATCCTCTGCTGTTCATCCCCAGGCAGACATTCCTTTCGACTGGATAAGTTAATTTCCATGACCAGGTTAGCTTTTGTATGGCAATCCCCGGAGTTAAAAGGATTTAGGAGGTGACTGAAGAGTTATATATTTTCTCATTGCGCAGTCAAGATGCTCTCCTTGATCTGACAATTTTCAGAAGCCAGCATTTTATTTCATTTCCAACTTGACATAGAAGTTAGTGTGGCCTTGGGGTTATGAGAACTATCATCTCACCTGTGACTTCCTTTTCACACTGCAAGCTCTCCAAAGACTTCATGGAACCTACTCAGAATAATTTGGGCTTTGCTCAGCTTTCTTTTGGTTAAAGTTAACCTGCTGACCCTTTTGAACAGTTTTGTCATTTAATTCAGGGAGAGATAGTTACCCATGAAATGAAACACATTGCTGTATCCACTTAATTTTTTCTGTTTATTCCTGGGAAATACTTTGCTCCCCTGACATTTTTTACCTCTCTCTGCAGTTTGGAAATACACAACCACTAAATGTGAATCTGGGCCTGAAGAAATTGTGAGGCAGTGTGGTGGGGAGAATAATGCCCTCCCAAAGCTGTCCACATCGAGTTTCTGAGATCTGAGGCTTTATTATCTTACACGGCAAAGGGCCAAAGCTGTGGACATTGAGTCCCTGAAATCTGCGACTTTATTCTCTTACATGGCGAAGGGTCTTTGCAGATGTGATTCAGTTAAGATGTGGAGATTATCCATTATTGTAGTGGGTCCAACCTGATCACATGGATCTTTGAAGGCAGAACTGCTTTCCTGGCTATGGTCAGAAGGACATGTGACTGTGGGAAGAATGGTCAGAGAGATGCAACATCGCTGGCTTTGAGGATGGAGGGAGGGATCATGAGCCAGAGAATTCAGGAGCCTGTAGAAGCTGGAAAAGGAAAGAAAGTGGATTCTCTTCTAGAGCTTTCAGAAGGAACGCAGCCCTGCTGACATCTTGATTTTAGCCCAGTGGCATCCATGTCTGACTTGGAGAAGCATGGCAATGTGTTGCACTGGGAGTTCCGGCTGTTTCCCACTGTTCTCTCAACTTGACTTATCCCTTCTCTCTGTGGAAGTGTCCTCAAGCTGCCTTTCCCCCATGGTAGCAAGGTGATGGTCAGCAGCCACTGAATAATGGGCTTCGTTGTTCACATCCACGGGAAGGAGGGAAGAACCTCTCCCTCAAGCATGAAATAAGGTATTCCCTGCAGTCTGATCAGGCCAATTGGATCCTATGCCCACCCCTGGGCCAGCCCTGGAAATGCCAGCTACTGAAAGGGTGAGCCTGGGACCCTAAGCCAGTCAGTGCAGGGGAGATGCAGTGACAGTGATGGGCATCCACAGAGAGGAGGGAGAAGCCAAGGGAAGAAGTGGCACAACCAACCCCCCACCCACACCTGCTTTTTTCTTTCATGGTACCTGCTTGACTCCTGCAGGTTGCTGAGTTTATGACTTTCTGGACCTGACTGTGTCTTTCCTCCTAAGGAATAGCTCCCATGCCCAGGGCCTCTGCCTACCCTCCCACCCGGGCCTGGGATTGCTAATTCACCGGAGTCGTCCCCATTGTTGAATCCACATGTGTCCTCACGATGTTCAGAGCCACACTCCAGGCAGCCATGACTGGTTGACTGGAGCTGGCCCAGGAGATGGACCTGATGTTGGCGTAGTAGCATTAACTAGACATTGTCTTTTTTTTTCTTTTTAAGTAGTTGCCTGGCCTTGTCGGTTCGTGTTGAGATGACAACGAAGTATAACTCTTAGGCCTCCCTCACTGTCTCCATATTTCCCTAGGCTTGAGCTTGTCACGGCCTGTCGGTGGCCAGACAGAGGGTACCAGAAACTAGACTGTTAGTGTTTAACCTTGAACATGCACTGCTCTGCCATTTCAGTTTAAAATAACGTTTAGTGTTAATTTTCTACTCCTATCCTCTTAAATACTTCATATTTTTGTGGTGCTATTTACATTTAGTAAAGGGAATATAATTTATGAGGATTCCAGATTGGAAGAGTGTTGATCCTTTTGAGGAAAAGGATCTAAACAGGAGACATGGGGCAGGTCCCAGGGGACCGTGGTCACTTGTCACGCTGTGTGACTTCTGGAAGAAGGCAGTGCGTGAGCGATGTGCCCCAGAGAAGGAGGAAACAGGAGAGCAGTTTGTGTGTTGGGAACCATGTGGAGACGGTGATGAAATTCCGAACAGCAGCTCAGAGGTCGGCTCTTTGACAATAAGATGCATCACAAGAGGGCTTCTAGAAACTAGTCCTGCTGTCAAGCGTGCTAAAATTTCCCTTCTCTTGCTTTCTCACAAGTCTTGCAGCGACGACTTTGATTTTTCTCTTCTGCCCAGACAAACCTGGGTTTCTCCTGGATGCGGTGCTGTGCAGTTCCATCCCAACATTGGAACACGGAGGCCCGGTTTTATTCAAGTTATCGTTTATTTGATGATGTTGGCTTTTACCTACTTGAGCCCTCTTATTCTATCTGTTGGTGTCTTAATAGTCATGGCTTGCTTTTGAAGGACAGTAGAATATGCCACCTCGATGTATGCCACTTGGGTGTGAGGATTATTTAGAGCTCAAAGCAATTAAGAAGAAGCAGATACAAGAAAAGTTCCCTCTCTTCCCCTTACTTGCCTAAAAGCAGGACATACATTTGAAAAAGTGTCCCCCTCCTGTCTGTACCAGGAAAGATAGAAGTTAATCACCAAAGACAACTCTAGACTGTGAACAGCCCTGCGACTGCGCCAGAAGAGCCTAAATAACAAACTGCACTAGCTAGCCCTTACCTTCCATTAATTCCCCGTATATTTACCTTCCCACAATTGGCTGTACTAGACATTCAGTCCTTTTCCTTTGTCTTGTCACCTCTCTAAGAGCTTTTGTTCTTTTGTTGAGATGCTGTGTGAGCCCAAGACCCAACCACTGTTCTGAGTTACTTGTCACTGAGCAGCCGCCTGTGCATGCGAAGTGTACGTGTTCATAAACTTCTCTTTGTTTTTCTCTACTTAATCTGGATTTTGTTGGACTTATTTGCAGGGTGTAGTCAAAGAACCTATGAAGATAGAAGGGAAAAGTTACATTTTCCTTCCCTACATTTTTCTTATTCAATGCAACTTTCCTTTAGCTCACTTTGACATTTTTCTTAGTTTTTATATTTAGTTCATCTCATTGTCTCTCATTTTTGTTTTCATTCTCCCACACACAATTCACTTTATTATGGTCTGTGTTTAAATTTCTCTTATTTACTTCTTTTTTTGTTGTGAAGTTTCAACTCTCTTGGTTACTCAGTAGCAAGCAGGAAGGTGTGGCACTAAGGTGTCTCCACTCTGAAGAACGTTTCCATTTCTCTGGGCAGTCTTACCACTCTGTCTGTCAGCCTCACTCAAGCTGATCTGAGAATTCAGGAAACTCACGGCCAGGGTATAATAGTAAGGGATTCCTGCTCATCCGCCATCTTTGTTCAGATTATTCCGTTGATAAATACCCTACAGTTAAGGTACTTCTGGAGGTGAGTAGAGGCTGCACAAGATAGCAAGTGAAACCAAAAACAAACTAAGCAAACAGCTAGAACAGGAACAGAATCACAGAAATGGAGATCACATGGAGGGTGATCATCAGGGGAGTGGGTGGGGGAGAGAGGGGGAAAAGGTACAGGGAATAAGAAGCATAAATGGTAGGTAGAAGATAGACAGGGGGAGGTTAAGAATAGTATAGGAAATGTAGAAGCCAAAGAACTTATATATATGACCCATGGACACGAACTAAGGAGGGGGAATGTGGGTGGGAAGGGGTATGCAGGGCGGAGGGGAATAAAGGGGGGGAAATGGGACAACTGTAATGGCATAATCAATAAAATATATTAAAAAAAAGAAATAGATACTAAAATAAATGCCAGGAGTTCCATGTCTGAGCTATAAGTGCCAGCTCTGCAACTCTTAGCAAATTGCTTCCCTGCTCGGAACCTATTTCCCTCTGTGAAAATGAGGATAATTACCCCTGCTCTTTTCAGGGTTGTTCTGAGAAAGAAATTCAGTGATGACTGTAGAAATGCCCAGTGACAGCAGACCTGCAGAGTGGCTCTACCACTCACTATTGCACGTGGATTCTAGGCCCATGTCTTTTCTCACTGAACACCTCTGACTTGGGAAATGTCTCATAATCGATGGCGTGTCTAGTTTAATTGTTGGTATTTTTTTCTTTCTTAATGGTATTTACAACAATAGTGGCTTCTCAGATTTGTTGAAATACTGTGGCCAAGTGATCTTGAATTTAAACCTTTTACATCTCATCTTTTCCCTCTTTGCTTTGGGAATAAAAGTACTTTATATGGCTGTTATGAAGATTAAATAAGATGAAATATGCAAAGCACTTAGTAAGCATTTGATAAATAGCAGTACAACATAATATCATTGTACAAACAGAAGTCATAACTACATAATAGAGAACTTATGCAGTCTCTAAAAACCCCGCCCATAGAATCCACCTTTATCACCCCATTATTGAAGGCAAAAAATACAACCTTATCAAATTTACTTTGGAAAAATGAATCCACATTAAATCAAGATGATTCCTTTGAGTGTGAGGGCTAAAGAGATAGATCTGAGTACAAGGTGTGGGTGTAGCAAACTCTTTTTCCTTTTGATTTCTACTGTCTGGAGACTGGCACTATTTTTACAGTCACATTTCATTATGTGGATGTCTTGTCCCATGTGGGCTGCTATGGCAGAATACCAGAGTGAATGTCTGACAAACAACAGAAACCTATTTCTCACAGTTGTGGAGCCTGGAAGTCTGAGATCAGGGTGCCAGCATGGTCGGGTGAGGGCCCTCTTCCAAGTCACAGACTTCTTGTATCCCCACGTGGTAGAAGGGGTGAGAGCTCTTTTATAAGGATGCTGATCCCATTCATGAAGGCTTCACTCTCATGGCCAACACCCCCCCATAGGCCCCACCTTTTATTACCATCACACTGGACATTAGGATTTCACATAGGAATTTGGGGGAACATATTTAGATCACAGTGGTGGATGTACTTCAGGTTATTTAACCAGTTCCCTATTGGTGGACATGCCCATTTGGCAGTTTTTTGTTAACTAGTAGTTGAGTACATCCTAAGTGATATACCAGTCAGTAGAAGGCAGAAGGTGAGGGGTAGACCCTGAGAAACCACTTTAGTGGAGGAATGAATTTCACCAATCACATGCACTGCTTGGCTTTGGATGATCTTTGTACTAATTGCTAGATTTACTTTCTGTGAGCTGGATGTGAGGTGAAACAAGGTACCAGAAGAACCAAAAACAAATTTAAAAATCTACAAACACCCAGGCATTACTGTTGGTTCTTTAGAATCTAATTACAAAGGAATGAGTTAATATGCTGCACTGTAACAACAGGCATGTCAATATTTTTCTCATAATGAAGACTCCTAAATTTCTCTGAAGGGCACCCGGATGTGGAACGAGGGGAAAGGGATCTAACCCTGTAGAACAGCACATTTCTCAGAGAAAAGTGCTATAGTCCCCTGCTGCTTCAGGATCAGACGCCTGAAGTAAACAGATACTGAGTGGAACTTTTCCTTGGCCTGGGAATTGGTGGCCAGCACCTTATATTCCCTGTGTTCTACAGAGAAAGATACCAGGGAGCCTGTAAAAACTGGGGCCAATCACCAGCCAACCGCAGCCATCAGTCCAGTGTTCCTCCCCCTCTATCTGGGCCAGTGACAGCTGGCAGGGGGTGGGTGTGAGGGTGGGAGGTGGGGAGCCAATGGAGACAATGGAGTATTGGTGTTGTGGGCCATCAACTCATGGGGATGGGAGGGTGTTGTAGCTCTTCCTCTTTGACTCTAAGTCAAGTGAACAGATCCCAAGGGAGTCACTTGTAAAGTTGGGGTCCTGCAGGAAGGGTGCATGGTTATTGTTTTAGTTTTCTACTACTGCTATAACAAATTCCTACAAATGTAGTAGCTGAAGACAACACAAGTTTAGTATTTTACAGCTTTGGAAGTCCAAATCAATCCCAGTGAGCTAGAGTCAAGGTGTTGGCCTTCTCCTGACTTTGACTGCCTCCCTCTTGTTAGGACCCATGTAGTTCCACTGGGCCCACCTGGATGACTCAGGATGCTCTTCCATTCTCAAAAGCCTTAACTTAATGACGTTTACAAAGCCTTTTAAAAAATCACATAAGGTAGCATATTGACAGGTTCTGTGACTTAGGATGTAGACATCTTGGGAGGCCATTATTCAGCTAATCAATTATAGTTTCTTAATTGGACATTGACTTCAGCACTGGATTTGAGCTGCCTTTTACCGTGTGGAGTTGAGGGGCGTTGGCCACGGTGGCAGACATCACTGACTGGTCAGACAAGGATGTGCAAGCACCCAGGAGGTCCAGAGAGCAGCCTGCTGGGTAAGGAGACTCCAAAATCAGGAAGCTCTGGGCAGGACAGCTGGGGCCAGGAGCTGAGGAGTTGGATGATGTGGGCTGGGAGCCAGAGCTCCACCAGGGAACTGTGTGGTAGTGGGAGAAAGCAGATCACCACCTCTCCCCATGTGAGCCCCTACACTCATGGACTGGTTGGCTGTTTGGAAGGGAAAAGCTTTGCATCAAACATCAGATGGGGAGGTAGGAACCATATGGACTTTTTACTAGGAAGCTAGACCTGCGCGAGCTGTCACACTAGCCAGTGGGGAAAGAAGAGTCAACATCTGACAGTTGAGCTCCAGTAGTGAGAAAACCCACAACTTTGTCAGTGTTTGTGCTACTATCAAGGGCAGGCCCCTCAATAAACTGGTTACATGTCTTTCTGTCAGGGCCGAGACTCCAATGAGAGAATGAAGGATCTTAGGAAGAGGAAGTCACAGCAGCTACCCTCGCTTGGTTGCCACTTGCAACACCTCAGGAATTAGTGTTTTCCCTCTCGAGCTGCATGTGTTGTTATCTGTGTAGCCGAATGGTGGGGAGGCCCACTTCTGGCTGAATTAGAGAAAAAATTCAGCTTTGCCACACTTGGCTAACTCACCTTGAGTGTTTCTGTTTTTTTTTTTTTTTTTTTTCTGGAGAGAATCTTAACTGAGCCTCACGCTTGCCTGGAGGGAGGCATTTGAAGATAATCTATCACCCAGCTTGCTCTCTGATCCCTTATTCCGTTCCTACAACTCTGACTTCTTGCCTTCCATGAGTGCCATGGGAGGCCGTGGAGCAGGACAGTTAGGAGGGTGGGCTTTAGAGGGAGACAGGTTTTTTAACTCCTTATATCAACACACTTACTATCCCAGGCAGGCAAAACACAGACTGTTCTTGGTAGATGTTGGGCACTCTGATATTTGGGGTAGCGGGGTAGTAGGAACATGAACTGCTGCATCCTCAATACCGAGTTTCAAGGAAGGGAGTTCTCAAGCTGAACTCTGCCATACATAGACATTTACCAGCAGGGAGGTACAAAAGACGCACACTCCCTGTTCTGTGAGCCTGATGGAATCCCAGCTCCAGAGCCCTCAAAGTGAGCTCTTTTTGTAAAAGTTGCATCTGACACAAGTGCACTACATTGTAACGACAGGACTCTGTGAACCATTGTGTTGGAGTCAGGAAACAACATCCCCAGAGTCAGCAGGTAGACACAGGACCTTTTGCAAGGCTTGATTAGCTGTGGTGGTCATTGATAAGGGATACGTTTCTTATATGCCATTCCGGCAAGTGGGTTCTTTAAATTATTTTACTCATCCGCGTATGTTGAGCAAACTGTTAGTTTTACCAATGGAAACTCATTTTTAATATTCATTATGCTAATGAAAAAACCTCAAGTGTTGGTTAGAGATAAAAATAGCTGAGGAGCTCATAGTAGCCTCCTCTGGAGTGGCGTCTTTTGATTAAATGCCAGCAAACCACCCCTGGAGCGTACATTCCTGATTAGGCCATGACCGCCACAAGGGTGGAGCCTAAGCTGATGAATACACACATTTATAGCACATTGTTTATGTTAAAATATTGTAAAGCAAACTACAGATGACATGACACCTCTCATACCTTAGTTTCCTCTTCTGTAAAATAAAGATATTGATACATAACTCACACAGTTGTCGTTAGACTACTGAGTTACGAGAAAACTTAATATAGTATCTGGTTAAGTAGTAACGGCTCAGAAAGTATTGGCTGATGAGGTGGTTGTTTTTTGCTTAGATCCAGCCAAGCAAGCATTTTTGAAAAGCAGTGTATCTATTGAACACTTTGTGGTTGACATCTAAAATTTTTTGTTACAGATTTATATACAGTGCGACCACAGTTCTCGAACTTCATTCATTCTGGAAAACTGTTCGAGAAGCGATTTGTTTGAAAACTGAATCTCCTTTGTTGCCTGAGAGATGGGCGACGGATCCTATAGGTGTTAGCACGAAAGGGTTGCCGGGTACAGAATCCAGACCCAAAGTGTCATTGGACAACCGAGAGATTTTTTTTCGTGAACAACTTGGTCGAGAACAAGAGTTTGAGAACAAAGGTTTGACTGTAATAGCAAAGGATATAATTTCTGGCTTGTAGTAATTATTTTTTCATTAAAACCAATGTACTGATCTTTTAAATACATGAAATGGCATCTAAATACTGCAATAATATGATGTCTGCTGTCATTGTTTGAAAAATACATGAACAAGTTTTTCTTTCCTATAAAAGCTCTTCTGTAGATTTAAAGTAGGAAATTTTATTTCTTTACTTTTTCTCTTTGAACTTGCATTTGCATTCCACTTACCTGGCAAAATTTTATGCTAGCATATTTTTAGGCTTTAAAATCTTTTATCGATTACCCTGTTGTATTTTCTGTAACAAATATATGCCTGTAAGTAAGTTTTGTAACTCATTTTATTTCCTGTTACCTTAAGGCTCTAAATGTTAAAACATTATTGAGATTCGGTTATCATTATAGATACTTTTTTGTATACAGTTGTTCAAAATAATATAAGTATAAATTTTGATAAACATGTACTAAAGAAAAATTAAACTTGTATTAGCAGTTAACTTACTATGATTTTAAAAATTAACTCATGTATCTGGACAAATATCGTTTATTTCTATAATGAGACAAGCGTTAGCATCAATTACTTTCCCAGTTTTATTTTTTAAAAGATTTATTTATTTATTTTTAGACAGAGGGGAAGGGAGGGAGAAAGAGGAGAGAAACATCAGCGTGTGGCTGCCTCTCAAACGCCCCCCACTGGGGACCTGGCCTGCAGCCCAGGCATGTGCCCTGACTGGCCACTCTTTGGTTCGCAGGCCAGCTCTCAATCCACTGAGCCACACCAGCCAGGGCTCCAGTTTTATTTTTAATAATATAAAAACTGAGGACATTTATTTATGTACAGGCATACCTCAGAGGTATTGCAGGTTTGGTTCCAGACTACCACAATTAAGCGATTATTGCAATAAAGCGAGTTGTAATCTTTTGGGTGGTAGAGAGTCTTGCTTTCAATTTGTTAAAAAAATGCAGCATCTGTGAAGCGCAATAAAGCAGAGCACAATAAAGTGAGGTTTGCCTGTGTAAGAGTTGGTGGTAGTGGAAGGAACCTCGCTACGGCGCTGGCATTCAAGTTTCAAGCTCTGTACGTTTCAAGGGATATTATGACAACTGCTGAGAAATAACTAGTAAGCTGGATACGGAAGCCGTGAGGCTATTGTTTAACTCACAGAGACCTGGTAGAATTGGTTCGTTTATTCTGCCTGGCAAAGAATCATGATTAGCTGAGGTATCTGATGAAGCTAACAGGAACATGAAAGGTAAGAACTACAAGCACATGCCCAGTTGCAATACTTACGGATATTTCTCTCTTATTTTGATATCACCCAAATGTTTTCTTTTTTCCTCTCGTCTTATCCTTTTCTCCTCTAACACAAAATATGTAATAGCATTTAACTTTATATCTTGGTTTGTAAGTTACAGGATAGCGAAAGGGGAGTGTGAAGCAGCTAGAAGAAAGAACACCACCCAAGGACAAAAAGAGGGACATTACATCCCGTCTTTGGGAAAGGCTTTGTGTGTTTTGGTTGTGTGCAGGACAGTTGTTTCATGTTAGGCAAAAGTGTGACTTTGCTTTTGTCTTTATTTGGAGGTGAAGTATGGTGTAAGGACACGTGCCTGAGTGCCAACTTGACAAGGAGTAGAGTGTGGTGGCTTTGAAATGTGTCAAATTGGGTAGGCTGAAATACATTCCCTAGAATTTCCTTTCCTGTTTCCTTTTAGGGTTCACCACAAAGGAGATTCTTGGTGGATTTGGAGGGTGCAAGTGAAGCAGCTGCTGTTTTGTAGCTTATACGTGGGCATTTACCTGCTGGCTCACCTTGTTTGCAAAGGCAGCAGCTGGGTCTGCTTTAGGTGCTCTGACTCCTGGGCAAGGATGTGTGTTTATCTACAGAACAAAAGACCCTGGCTTCCGCAGGACACCGTGAAAATCAGAGGCACGAGAACCGATGTAGGTTTCAGCCTGCCCTTGTGGGCTCCTGCTGATGCTTGTGGGTTCCAGCTTATTCTTGTTCTCCTTCACTTTACATCCATTTTCCCTTCAGAGTTGCCTGTTCAGTATCAGGCAGGAGGATAAGAGCCTTAGTGCGGATGGTTAACTTTATGTATCAACTTCGCCGGGCTAAGAGATGCCCAGAGAGCTGGGAAAACATTATTCCTGGGTATGTCTATGAGGAAATTAGCATTTGAACTAGTGAACCAATTAAAGCAGGTGGCACTCTTCTATGTGGACAGGCACAGTCTATGGCGCCACCTAACCTCCTGAGGCCCGACTATATAACCACCTCCCACAACTGGATGAGCTCCAATTCCTGTAACGAACCCCACCTTAGTGGTTCTGCTTCTTTGCTAAAGCCCTGGCTGAATAATAAGTTATAAAAATAAGTTAAAATCAATATGCTATTTAAAAAATTGGTAATAATTCAGTGCAATTGATGGCTTACATTGTAAGTTATTTTATTGTTGCAGCCAGTTGTTTGATAAAGGCATGGTATTCCTCCCATAACTGAATGTGGGAATGTATAGAAACTCTGGTATTCTGTCCTGGAGAATAATCATATTAGAATTTAGCATAATAATCAGAAACAACTTTAATAATATTTTGAACATTGTAATCAAACTCTTCCAATTTCTTTTATAAAAGAGATAAATACTGCTAAAAACTAATTGGTACAACAGCTGGCACATATTTTTTTTTAATAGGAGATTAATAATATCAAACATTTTATGAAATAAATGAGATTTTACTCTAATTAAAATAAATGTTTCATGATAAATAAAATGTTTTAACTGAACTATTAACAATATTCACTAAATTTAAGAAAATGCTATCCATGGGTTATTTCCAGTATGTCTTGAAAATCTGACCAATCTGGAAAATATTCTTGTTACATTTAAAAGCATCAGCATCACTACCCTCTACTGCTTTGTCTGCTCAAAGTTACTTTCCTTTACAACTAAAGACAAGTTCTAGTCTTCCAGCCAAGGTGGAGGCATAGGTAGACACACTGTGCCTCTTCGCACAACCAAAAGAAAGACAACAACAAATTTAAAAACAAAAAACAACCAGAACTGCCAGAAAATTGAACTGTATGGAAGTCCGACAACCAAGGAGTTAAGAAGCAACATTCATCCAGACTGTATCACAATGGAGTGACTATAGGTGACCCTGCCCCGATGAATACCTAAGGCTCCGCCCCTTACTACATAACAGGCATGCCGAGACAAAAAAAAAAAAAAAAAAAAAAAAAAAAAAAAAAAAAAAAAAAAAAAAAAAAAAAAAAAAAAAAAAAAAATAGCCCAAATGAAAGAACAGATCAAAGCCCCAGAAAAAATACAACTAAGTGACAAAGAGATAGCCCATCTATCAGATGCACAGTTCAAAACACTGGTAATCAGGATGCTCACAGAATTGGTTGAATATGGTCGCAAATTAGATGAAAAAATGAAGGCTATGCTAAGTGAAATAAAGGAAAATGTACAGGGAACCAACAGTGATGGGAAGGAAACTGGTGCTCAAATCAACAGTATGGACCAGAAGGAAGAAAGAAACATTCAACCAGAACACAATGAAGAAACAAGAATTCAAAAAAGTGAGGAGAGGCTTAGGAACCTCCAGGATGTCTTCAAACATTCCAACATCCAAATCATAGGGGTGCCAGAAGGAGAAGAGGCAGACTGAGAAATTGAAAACTTATTTGAACAAATAATGAAGGAGAACTTCCCCAATCTGGCAAAGGAAAGAGACTTCCAGGAAGTCCGGGAAGCTCAGAGAGTCCCAAAGAAGTTGGACCCAAGGATGAACACACCAAGGCACATCATAATTACATTACCCAAGATTAAAGATAATGAGAGAATCTTACAAGCAGCAAGAAGAAAGGAGACAGTAACCTACAAAGAGTTTCCCATAGG
>VMDR010013709.1:0-24598 GCA_007922815.1 Macrotus californicus | reverse complement strand
GGTATCAGAAAGCCCAAGACTGTTGACATATTAGTTCTCTCCAAACTGATCTATATGTTTAAAGCAATTCCTGTTAAACTAACAGGTCTTTTGTGTGTGTGTGTGTGTGTGTGTGTGTGTGTGTGTGTAACTTGACAAGCTGATTCTACCTTCCGAGATCAGATGTGATTCTAAAATGATAATTTTAAAAAAGGATGGAAATAGATTATCTTAAACAAGAAAATGTGGGAGTAATGGGCTCTACCAACCGTCACTGTTTGTTACAGAGCTACAGTAATTAATAGTGTGGAATTGACCCAAAGGCAGACAAAAAGACTGTTGGAAATAACAGGATCACCAAAGAAAAAGGACTTGGACCAGGGCCAGAAGAGACACCCTATCCTGGCCACTTCTGTGATAGCTACCCCTAAGTCTGGGACTCCTCAAACCCATTCCACACCAATTAAATCAGCATCTTGGGGTGGGGTAGACCATTGGAACTTTTTCCCAGGTAATTCTAATCTGCAGTTAGGTTTGAAATCCACCCTCCCCAACCACGCACACACACACACACGCACAACACACATACTTATCTCTGTCTCCCTAAACTTTGATGAGCAATGCAGTTTTTAATTTAAGGGTTATTAAGGAAGATGGAGAATGTGATCACATCATACTGCAAAAATGTCAAAACTCCCATTGAGGTATTTCTGTCTTTCCCGAAAATTCTGTTCCCTTAAGCTACTGCCCCTTCCCTTCCTTTCCTTTCCCTCTCGGGCCAAACTCTTCATTTCTTCCTATACTCCTGTTTTTATTTATTTTTCTGTTTTGCAGAACAATTTTTCCCTTCCCTCAGTTTCCCTAACCTACATTTCCATCATCACCTTCCTTAGTAAACAGAAGTTTATTGAGGACTTACTCTTACAGAAAGAGGAAAGATTGAAAGTACTATTTATAGTAATTAAAATTTTTTACCCCACACATATAGCTGTGTGGGGCTTGAATTGTCTTCCTCTGTTGTCTATTTTCAATACAATTTTGCAACAAATTCAATTGCAGAGGGTATTTGTGTGGTGCAGGCCATAGGAGTGCAATGCTGTGTTCTAGACATGCCGTTCAACAAGTCCTTGGACACCAGGCTCCAAAGGAGTTAGTGTTTCACTAACACTCTCCCTGTTAGTGAAAAGGTGCCCCTTGGCACAAACACCTTAGCAGCCCAGCTTTATGGATGTGTGACCTATGCAGTCACATGGGGCCCCACACTTGGAAGGGTCCTGTGCTTGATTTAATGCTCTGCTGTCATTAGGTTGAAAATCTTGATAATTTATACACAAGGGACTACATGTTTTCATTTTGCTGTGGACCATTCAAATGATGGTGGCCACCCCTGTGCTGAGGGAGGTGGGTTTACAATCTTGCTTGATTTTACAACCGAAAAAGAAAAAAACCTCTGGGCTGAGTGCTCTGTGAAGTACTTTCTCTGGTTTCTCAGAAACTGTTTCCTCTTTTCAATTCTCAGTTGTGCCCCTGGGCTTGGCGGCTGGGTATTCACTCGCTGCTCTACTGAATCTCTGATGTTCATTTCCTGCTCTCTTTAGATGTTTTCACAACAGCAACAGGGTTCTTCACACCTGTCCCCAACTTCTTGCCCTGGCCTTGGCTCCTTTCCCCTTACTCTTCATCCTGCTTTCAGTCCCACCCTGAACCCTGGCTGACTTCTGCACCCCCCAACCCTGGCTGCAACACTTTGACCATATAGAAACTTCTCTGTTTCTAGAACATGATATACTTCTTGCCTCTGTGCTCTCTCATGTGCTTTTCTTTCTACCTGGAAGGCTCTTCTATCACCACCACTGACTTTCCCTTTGGATTTCATTCTTTTAGACCCAATCCATACGTCATCTTCTGTATGAAGAGTATCTCAGGCAGAAGTCATTGTCCACTGACTTGCTCATATGGGTTTGCAGCCACGGCACTGCCCTAGCAGGCAACAGGACAGCATGTAAAGTTTGCTCTTTTCTTCCATTTTCTCCCACACACTTTGTTCTGGATAGTTCAGTTCTTTACTTGGAATACTAGTCAGTCATTCTGTCTTGAAATATCTCCCTGAGTACTTGCATTTCCCTTCTCATAGCACTCATCACATAACATAGTCGGTGCCCCACCTTGCTGAGACTGTGTCTGTTTCACTTGGGGTGTTAACCTAAGTGCTCAGCAAAGTTCTGAGCATATAACTGGCTCAATAAATATTTGTTAAATTTAAGAATGAGTAAGTGAATGAAGACATGTGTGCATTATCTTCTAGATTGTGAGCTTTTTAAACTTTTTTTTACTTCTCTCTCCTTATTTCTTAACCCATTGGTTAGCATGTATAAGGTGCTCAATAATGTTTGTTCAGTAAAAAAAAATCTGAAATTATCTATGTGGTCATTGAGGCCTAACTCTAATTAGACTTGGGCTTGGATAGGTACCTCCAGTAACTTCATCCCTGATTTGAGATTGTATTCTTTAAAGCAGGATGAGAGGATGACAGCATGGGAATCTGGGCTGATATTCACTCAAGAGGATGAAGTTTCCTTTATGTTGCAATAAATCTCATATTGTTGTCTAGAGAATGACAGAAAGTAATGCTAAATTCATAAAAATATAACTGTCTGTGCCAAGTATGTGGAATTATAATAAGCATCACAGGAGAGTGGGAGCTTGGAAAGAACACTGGGGACCACCCCTCAAAGAGCCGCTGTATTTCTTTAATGGGGGAGGAGGCTAACTCTTGGACTTGGAGCTCTAATCAGGCCTCCATCCTGTCTTCATGCTCCTCCTCTTACCATGATCTGGGCTCCCACTTTCTACCTCCCTCTGTGAGGCTTCTTCCTTGAGAACCAGCAGGGCGGTCTCTTCATTTGAGGAGCTCTCTGCCTCCCTATCTTGTGGTGGGCACGTTCCTTCTTGTGGCCAGCTCCAATTTCTTCATGAAGCTCCCTTCTCCCAAGAAACTAACTCCTCGTTGGAAGAAGTCAGAGTTTCTCTCATTTTCCTGTCCATGTGTTCCTTTGGAGAAACTGACTCCTCTTTTCTACACAGTATTCCCAACTGCAGAAGGCATGCCCTTTGCCAAAAGTGCTGAGGAAATTTCTTGAGGCCATGAATCTCAGTATATGGAAGACCAAGAGAAGGAATTCAGGGAAACTTAGCACTAACAGAGTGCTTGCTGTGAGCTAGTGATGTGCTAAGAAATTATAGGGAGATCAGTTTGGGATTCATAAATATAAGGACGAATGTTGTTCCAGTCAGAGCTGAACTTCTTAAAAATGGAATAGGAAATTTTTTGACAGAGTGAGCTGCCTATCATTAGAAATGTTCATGTGTAGGCCAAACATATCAGGGCTGATAGTGAGGGAATTCTTTCATCGAGAAGGTTAGGTAGAGAGAGCCTCTATGGTTTCTCTTGACTTTTAAGCTTCTGTGATGTTATTATAGGATTATAACCCTACAGTGCAGTTTATATTTCAAAATACTGTACTTAATTAATTGTTTTTCTAAACTCCTTTGAAGTAAATCAGCTTCATACAGTGGTAATTAGTCTATTGATAGAAACAATGACAGGGTCTAAAACATGCATATTTTTGTGTATGTGGCAAAGACACAAGAAAGGCAGACTATTATTATTCCTGCACTCTTTTCTAGAAATCAGATCTTCTACTATCCTGGTGAGGATGTAAGAGTAACTTAGGTTAATAACTGAAAATAAAGAAACAATTATTAACATGAAATATTAAAAAATGTTGGAGCCACATTAATCAGTCTTCAAACAATCCAACATGGGTTTCTTAATTGGAGTGAACCCAGAGGGCAAGATTATATTTGAAAAAACAAACACAGACTTTTCCAAATCACAGTTACTCCTCTTGCAGTGCTACTCTTGCAGGGGCACATAGGCTGGGACATCTGGTAGACCTGACTGTGGCAGTGTGCAGGGCACACTGGAAGGACCATGACTTCTCTAGCAGTAAAAATCAAAACACGACTATAGTAGTTCAGCCAAATTGGATCTTGTTTTGTCCCCCAAAGTCCAGAGCTAGATTGGCAGTTCAAAGATGGAACAATTGTGTAAAGAAACCATCAGGGACGTAGCCTCCTTTTAACTTCTTATCAGCCAACTCTAGTCTGTGGGTCCCATGATCCCTCTCATGGTCCCAGATGGCTGCTCTACCTCAGACCTCCAGTTGCATTCTGGACAGAAATAAGGAAGTGACCTAGAGGAAGGGATGGTGCCTATTCTAGGAAAGCAAAACCTTCCAGGAAATTCCAGCTGTCTTAAGCTTATGTCTCATTGAATCAAGCTGTATCACATGTTCAGTTCTTGTTGAACTGAAGTTATATAATAGAAACTGGGAAATATAGTTATTTCAGCTGAGGTTATTACTTCCCCATACCAAACTTAGGTTTTGTTAGTAAAGAGGGTGGATGGGTATTAGGTGGGCAGCCAGGTATGACTGCCATCATGTTTGTCTCAAGCTCCCAGTGAGGTAGATTCTGCCTCCTGTTTCTTCTTTATCTGGACTGGAGGACCTCCACTATGGACTTTGAGCTGTAGGAGATGCCTCTACCTGAGAGACCTTGTCAGGATTTATACTGCTGCCCTTTGTCTGCCAATGTTTAACTCATCAAAATATAATTATGAAACTCTTTGTCTTTAGGCTGTGAGTCATAGTTGGTCCACTTTGAACTTCAGTGTCATCTGGGGCCTTCCCGGAGATTAGCGCCCTGCTCACAGACTCTCTGGTGCCATAGAGAAGAGTCTGACACTCACAGTTATATTTTGACTTTCTCCCTACATTTTCTCCCTAAGCTAAGTGTCCTTCTCCTGGACACTTTGGTCTTGTTGGCTATTAACACTTAACAGAACAGCAATCACCCCTGTTTGGAACAGACCAACACCTTGAGATTTATTTAAGGCAAGGAGGAGCTCCCACCTTTAAACAAGGAGAGATTTATGGCTCTCTTGACATACTCCAGGGATTTCTGTTCAGCAGCATGTAGGAGGAGCAACTGAAAACAGAACTCTAACATTTTAGAATTGACAGAGACAAAGAATGTCCAACCCAGCCTTCTCATGTTGCAAAAGAGGACACTGAGACTTGAAAGAATGAGTGCCTTACTCCAGGTATGGTATGGCAGTGATCCGGGGTCAAAACTAGAGGAAGGAGAGGCAGAGGCCTCTCTTTTGCCTTCTGATTAGGTTTGTATTACATCCATTATGTAAGCATCCACAGGCATGGGAATGATCCAGTGCTATAGATAATTAAAGCAAAAGTCATAGGAGGTAGTGTGGCATTGTGGCTTCTAGATCCAATCCCTAATCTGCCATGCTTTGGTTGGTGACACTTACCTATTCCTTAGTTTACTCACATGTAAGATAAGAACAATAGTAACATAACTCATGGCTTCAGGAAGAATAAATGGAGTTGATGGTTAGAATAGTACCCAGTACATCAAAACATAGGGATGTCTGCTATCACTAAGATTTGTTATCTCCTGTTTGTAACAGGTTCGGAGTCCTTGAATTGTGTGTGATAGCCAGCACACATCTTGAAGAAGCACAACAAAGAGCCAGCGGGGGTATTAAGTTTTAAGTCAGATTTTGGGTTTTGTTAATAGAACTAGGGAATCTTCTCACATCACAAATAATGGGATTATCCCACAAGTAAGTCAGCATGACACAAAATACATGGTCAGCGATAGGAAATACTTTTCTACCCACTTTTATGAATAGCCTATATCCTTGCAGCCTGAATTTTCACCTTCAGTACATGTGCCTGCTTTGTTTCTTGTGCTTTTAAAAAATGTGGTGAGCTTCACACACTAGTCTTTTGTACCAGCAGTATAAGGAGCAACTACCACCAAAGACATAGTACATGGAATTCTTCTACTAGATCAACTTAAAAAAAAAGACTCTTTAATTGGACAATACTTTAATGCACTCAACAATGTTATGGTAGTTGACCATATTTTGCAATTATCTTCGTCTTGTCTGCTACTTGAATGGCATGGAAAATTTCCCTCCAGTTTTTTTTACCCTCTCCCAAGAGTCATTTTCTTCGCTCTTTTCTCTGCCCTGCCTGGCCTCTGACCTTGCCCAGCTCTGCTGTTTCCATGGACTTCTGAATCTAATTAATGCCTTAGTGGCTATATAAGTGAATTATATAGGCAGGAGGATGTTAGAAACTTTGAGGAAGGTGCATTCCTTGGGAAAACCTGGTTTTGTTAAAACAAATAAAAAGAAATGCACATTATGGGTGGTAGAATGTCAGTAACGTGTAGAACACTAGTAACACACTTCACTCATTAAATATCTGTTGCCTGATTAGCAGATGCAACCTTAGAAGCATCTCTTTTGACATCTGGGCAATAATCAGCCATTATAGAAGCTGGCTGAGGGGCAAATAGTCCAAATAAGCCACTGCTGCAAATGGGCCTCGGCCATGTGATGGGGGTACTGGTCCCCCATCCCTTTCCCTCCCTTTTCAGGGCAGTTCACAACCATTTGTGGGAAGTGTGTGCAAATGGTCTATGAAATGACCCTGGCTTCCAGGGCTGAAGAACATTCTCAAACTCTCCAGGATGTGGGCAGACAAGGAGGAGGGACCCAGAGTGCTGAAGTTCTCTGTCAGAGGATACTGTCAGAGAGCCCAAGGCAGAGATGGTCCCTATGCCCCATGTTTCCATGGAAACATAGGAGGAGTGATGACAGCCAGCACAGCCACACCATCTGCTCGGGACCTGGTGAATGATGAAAAAAATAGACACAGAAAGGCACCTCGATCCCAGTGGTGAGGCAAAGACTTAAAGACACTAAAACTCCTAGGTGGATTAAAACCCAAGCCATCCTGGGTTTGACATATTAGCATGTAATTTGCAAGCAGAAAGCCTAGAGGGCTTATTCTGCAATCCGCAGATACAGTTACAAACACCCAAGAAGCCCCTGGAAGGGGAAACAGACTACCTATGGGTCTGCAGCCTGGCTGGAATAGGAGAGAAGGTGTAGTGACAAACCCTGCAGGGGAAGGTGGAGCAGAGACTCCCATCACCTTCCATCAAGACCACCTGCACAGCTGGCTTTTAGCCAAGCATCTTTTTCTAGGGGAATGGAAATATTATAAAAGGAAAGTTCCCACCTGGTCACAAAGGCATCCTCTGAGTTGCAGCCTTATCTTTAGAATAAGAAATTAACAAAGCCATGTTAGTTCTCTCTTCTATCCCTCTGTAGCCAAAGGGAGATCTTAGTTGGATGCTACAGATTTGCTTCTGGGTCTACTTAGGAGGCTTCTTATTCCGAATTTGGGGGATATGAGTGGGCCCTTGCTAAGTACACTTGTAAGCGTTCCCCAGAACCAGCAGGATTCATTCCTTATTCCTTTTTTTTCATAGATTTTGCCTAAACAAACAGACCTGGCCAGGAAGCCAGCAGCTTCCCTCACTGAAATGCCTCCCCCACAGTTCTCAGGAACTGTGGTTTCATTCTGTGTCTGTGGAACTGCTGGATCTATCTCAGGAGAAAAGTCCCTCAAGTCTCAAGGTCATTAGGCGCACAGATGCTACAGCAACTTCATAGGAAACACCAGTATTTACTTTTATTTTTAACTTAGGTTATCTCTTACTCTTTGACAAAAAAAAAAAAAATGCTTCTCTTTTAGGTCTGGCATTCTAATTCCAGAAAGTCCAAGCCCTTTTTTGCTTTGTATTAAGGATTTAAAATTTGACAACTAAATTAAACGATTGTTTTTGATACAGGTATATAGAGGCTAGAGAATAATGGGACCATCTTAATAAACCAGATTAAGAATAATAATAAATAATAGCAGATGTCCTTATTAAGGCTCTTATTAACTATTTTTACATTTTACTTGTAAATACTACTCATTTAGATTTATTTCCATGACACCTTAGTAAAAATGGCATCTACAACTATTATTTGAGTTTCTTCAAACGGCCCGATTCTCCAACTGGACATTCTACACACAAAAATACAGTGGAAATAAAAGTAGTAATGCAACTGCCCCCAGGCTAGAGACCCCAAACAGAAAATAGGGAGTTATTTCTGATAAAAAAATTATATAAATACCCATGGTGAAATTACACTTATGTAATTAGGTTCAACTACACTCATGTATTAACATAAAGCACCATGTTTAAATTCAAATATACATCTCCCTTTGGAGTAAACCACTCCACTAACTCCATATTCCCTAGTGCTTTCTCTTTCCCTTTCTGGGACCATGTATTTATTATCTTCAGCCTCCACGGTGAAGGCAAATCTGTATCTTGAGCTTCAAGCTCTGGATGGGACTCCTAGTAAACATGGTTCTGTTTGTCCTTCAGCAGCCCTCCTTTGTATAAACAGATGTGGTGGGAAGGGAAGGAGAGCCAGATCTCTGCAAGGGGTGGGAGGTCTGCTTTCTGGCAGCTTCCCGGCTGCAGCCCCCAGCACAGGGACAGGATGCATTCCTTGTCCAGGCTGTGGAACTTGCAGTTCTTCCAGAGAGGGGCTGTTCCCTCCTCTTCTCTCCCCCCCACCCCCATCCTTTGTTCCTGGGAATGCTGTCTGGATGGCTCAGGCATCTCACTTTGCCAGAGCAAATATTTCCAGCAAAGACGTATGCTAAGGAGATATTAGGAAGACAGACTTTTTTCTTCCCTTCAAATACACTGTGGACTGGGATTTGGGAAGACAGCCCTTCTCACCTGTACTTTCTCCTGCATTCAGGGTCTCTTTGTTCTCCTATAGCCTTGGTACTACCTTCCACTAATGAGTGAGGCTTTTAGGGACCAGAGTGGTCAGCCTATAAAATAACAGTTTTGTTTTCTCAAACTATGTGGACACTCACTCTGCCTGAATTTGTTTTACATTTTGCACATTAATTATGGATGCTAATAAAGGAAGGACTACTTCAAAGCCGGAGGAAGGGGGATGAACATTTTGTCATACAATTCCAAACGGGAAGTAATTCTCATTCATCTTTTCTTCCTCTGCTTGTTCGCCAGACTTCATTTGTTAATTCTCATTCACAGGTCATGGAGGTGAGAGGGTGACTCTCAGGCTTGACCCTGGAGAGATCCTGTGCCTTCTACCCAAGGGCCTAGAGTTCCAGGGATCCCAGTCAGTGGTTCTTCTCGTTGAGAAAGAACAAAGGGGAGTGCGCCAGAAAGGCCTCTCCATAGCAGGGAGTGGGAGTTTGGGGCAAGTGGTGGGACCTAACCACATTGCTCTGTACTGTTCTCTCCAGGAAATCTCTGGAATCCTGAGTGAGTCTCCCAGAGCTGTGGCCAAGAGGACAAGGAGGGTGGGAGACTGAGTAGGGTTCCTGGTTTTGGACAAACATAACCAGACGTGGGCTCCTCAGCATGTCTATAAAAGTCAGGAAGGGGGAAATGTTCATTAAAATAAAGGAAGCAATAATAGGGACTTGACTTTTGGGAGCCACAATGGCACTCTATCACCCTTCCAGCTGACAGACGACTGTCTCCAGATTGGAGATGGGGCGGGAAGTTTGCAGTCTACACCCAGAGGCCTGTCCCCTTCCTTGCAAGAAATAAAAAGAGGGGAACTTGGTTTCCAGGGACTAGCCAGCTGGTGGACGGTGGGACCCCCGCTGCAGGCCAAACTGCAGGTCCAGCCAGGAGAGCTATCCTCACGCTCCTCATTAATTTCCCGTAACTTACCGACTCCAGATATTTTAAACGGTTTGTTTACGGCGCTGCTGGAGGCGGCACAGTTAACTCTCACGGGCCTGGGGCGGTCCCGAATCTCCCGGCACCGACGCCCGGTCTGCAGGCTCCTCGCCACGGGAGAGCCCGGCAGGGTCAAAGCGGACCCTGGGCCCCAAACCAGAGCCTGCAGACCGGGCGGAGCCGGCGGGCCGGGGCGGGCGGCAGGAGGTGCGCCGGGCGGCCCGCTGAGCATCCCCCGCCCGGCGCCGCCGTGACCCTCCGCCACACTCGCAGGGCCGCCCCAGGCGCCCCGGAGCTGCCGGGGGTCGGGCGGGCGCCGGGGGTGCGGGGAGCAGCGCCGCCCGGCCCGAGGGTGCCGCGGGACCCCAAGGGGCGGCGCGGGGAGCGTAGGGGCGCGCGGGCGGGCGCGGCGCGGGGCTCCGGGTGCGCGCGCCTCGGCCTCGCCCGCGCACACGCGCCTCCCTGAGGAGAAAGAGGCGGCGGGCGGCGCGGAGCGCGGCGGCGGGGGCAGCGGGCCGGGCCGCGGCGGGGCGGGGAGGAGGAGGGGCGGGCGCGGCGGCGGCGGCGGCGCGGCGAGCTAGCGGCTCTCCCGAGTGTGCCTGCGCGGGAGCCGGCGAGCGGGTGAGTGTGGCCGCTGCTGCCCGGCCGGCGCGCGTCGGGGGCGGGGGCGAGGGGAGCCCGACCGGGGTGGGGGGTGAGGAGGGGCACGGGCGGCGGCGGCGGCGGCCCCGGCGCGGCTGGGATGCACCTTGAGCGCCGTTTTTCGTTGCAGCGCGCGGGCGGCCCGAGCCTCGGCGGCGGCGGCAGCACTGACACCGACACCTCCCACCATGGACAGCTTCGACTTAGCTCTGCTCCAGGAATGGGACCTCGAGTCGCTGTGGTGAGTCCCCGCGCGGGCCGCCGGGGCGGGCGGGAGCGACGAGGGTTCGGCCAGAGCCTCACCTGGGCCGGGGGCTGCGCCGTGGGGGCGGGGTGGGTCCGGGCGCCCGCCGCGCCCGCTTCTTCCTGCCTCGCCGGGTGGATGCGCGGCCGCCTGCTCGTCGTCTTGCCCCCTTTCCAGTCTCCTCTCCCCGGTGCTGCTGCCCGCCCCAGCCCAGGGCCGATGATCTGGGGAGCCAGGGGCAGAGCGCAGCCATGGAAAGAAAAAAAGAACCGATTTCTGGAACGTGTCAATAGTGTCCGGACCACCCTTCGATACCCTGGCCCCTGTGTCCTCCCTTCCCTCCCCTGAACCCCTTTCTTCTTCTCCGAGAGCGTCGGGTTCACACCAGCGACCCCCTGGAGTTGGGGCTGCAGCAAAGTGCCCTTAGAGGATGCTCCAGCCGCTGCCTGTCGGCGCTGGGTCGTGGCCGCTGCGTGCTTTCTGCCCCTCCCACCCACTCCCACCCGAGATGGAAGTGAGCACCGGGGCAGGGGGCGAGTGTTTCACCGTGTGGGAATTCAAGAGGCCTTGGCCCAGGGACACTCATTTCCTCGAGGTTCACAGTTCCTTCGGGCCCTTTCTGCACACCTCGTCTTACCCGCTTTACCCACCCGCGCCGCGCGCAGCCCTTTCTGCCGGGTTCGCGGTTCAAAGCCCGGGATGCCGGCGGCCTGGAAGCCCTCCGGGTTCTGTGCCCCGGTTCTTACATTGAGGAGCTGCTAGAAGCAGTTTAATTCCGGTTGCGGGTGTTTTAAAAATCTCATTGGCTGCTTCTACATCCTCCTTACCGCCCCCCCCCCGCCCCCCCCTCTCCCGCCATCGCCTAAATGTTTCCAACTAGTCCCGTTCAGGTGGTAAAATTACTGCCTGCATATTATTCCTGGAGGAACTTGTGTTCTGTTTAATATTTACGGGAATGAACATCTGCTGAAACAAGCATATTAACTGCACTCTGTTCTGCCTGTGGTAATCGCTTATTGCAGAGCTGAGCTTTTTTTGGGGGTGGGGGGGAGCTGGTTAATTCCTTAAGGAGTTCACATGTCTTCAACTCCGAGTGGTGTGCACATGAATATTCAAAGTGCAGTTTTAAAGCTAAACTGCCTTATGACTTATAAATCATAGATTGTCGAGATGATATGTGGATGTATGTATATTTTCAGTGATTTAGGTTTGGAGTGACTTTTATCTTTCTAAAGCCAGGTGTCACAAATTTGACACAAAGCTAGCGCACTATGGAGCAGTTTCTTATAAAAATACATGAGGATGGGCCCTAATGTAACAAAACTTTTATATGTTACACTGTGGAAAATTGGGAACTTCAAAGAGCCAGAATAGAAAGAATATGAAACATGTTATTACTCTATAAAAGTTGCTAATTACTGTGTTGTTGCTCCCGGGGATATTTCAGCCTTTCATTTACAGATACCTATTATTTTACAGATTTACAGTTAGGAATGTTGGTTTCTAGCACAAATGCAATAGGTTTCCAGGTAGAAACTGTGCCTTAAAAATGACATTTGCTTTTAAAGGCAGTTTTTCAGTCAAAGGGAAGAACTTACTGTTTTGGCATATTTTCATGCTGCTTGTCTGCCTGCTGACTCAAATTGAAGCCCCCTAATGATTTCTGTGAGTAATATTTTGAAAGTATCAGCCATAACCTGTGGGCTTTTCCAGCACAGGGACTTGAGTCTCTTTCCCTTTGCATCCTTAGTTCTCAGGTGAGTTACCTGGAGCACAGACAGTTATACAATAAATGAGTTGACTTGAAATTTACATTAGTCACAATATACTTACTATTTTAAAAGTGAAAAAAATAATCATTTTTAAAAAGTTGCTATACATGAAATCAGATTTAAATTAATGTATCGACTTAGTTTTGGCTTATGAAAGCATGCTGGCTGTCTTGCTTACAGTATAGGACAGTTTGGCTTGACCGAGGGAGTGTTTCTAGTTTACAGATGTAGAATTACATTTTACAAAAGCTTATGTACTTCTGATAAAGATAAACCAAACTGCTTGAGTTTATATTTTAAAATAGACATTTTCTCAGTCATAGATGAATTTTTGAATGGTTAGTTTCTAACTCAATTTTGTGGTTTACTTTTAAGCTTATAAGTTTTTTAAGTTTATGGTTTGCTTTTAAGCTTATAGGTGATCCAAAGTAACTAACATTTGTGTACTTTTTGTGGGTCAGATGTTTTCATATCCATTGTTTTCTTACTTGAATCTCATAACAACCCTAGAGGTGGCAAGTGGTAGTAGTCCCGTTTTATAAACAAGGAAGTAGTGGCTTTGAACTGTAAAGTGACTTTACTGAGACTGTAAAACAAATGGGTAGTTAGTGAACACTTACCATTTGCCAGATACTTTTCTAAATCTACTGCATGTTAACTCTTTTCAATATATCACATGTTTGCCTGGCCAGTGTGGCTCGGTTGGTTGGAGTGTCGGCCCGTAAGTGAAAGATTACAGGTGTGATCCCTGGTCAGGGCACATACCTAGGTTGCGAGTTCAATCCCCCATTCCTAGTTAGGGGCTCATACAGGAGGTAACCAACTGATGCTTCTGTCTCCCATCAGTGATCCTCTCTCTCTTTTCCTCCCATTCTTCCTCTCTCTCTAAAAGCAATGAAAACATGTCCTTGGGTGAGGATAAAAAAATACATCTCAGGTTTTAAGCTTATTTAATCCTCACAACAACCTTGGAAATAACTACTATAATTATTCTCATTTTACAGATTGGGAGATTGAGGGTGGGAAAGCTCAGATAATTTGCCCAGGGTCATGCATCTAGAACTGGAGGACCTGTATTCAAACTAGGCATTCATTCCAAAGCTCAGTTTTCTGATTTCAAATCCAGTGCATTTTCTACCGTCCTGCAAATGTCTCTCAGTTTATGATGGCAGCTCTGAAATTAATCACAAAACAAAATTTTGATGGACTGGAAATTAAGGTTTTATTAAAATATGGAAGAAAAAGTCAGAGCCCTGAATGATACTGATCTAAAACTAAAAATTTGAAAACAAAATACCACGGTTTAGGAAATTATGCCTACCCTACATGAATTAACTTATATATATTTAAAATATATAGGAATTTAATATAAACATATTCATATAAATACATATATGTTTAAAGTAAACATGTAATGTTAAAATAAAGACCACCAAAAACTTCTTTCTTTAATTTATCTCTGAAAAACACTTTTCTTTGTGCAGGATGGGGGGAGGTATAGGTTAATGGAAAAGAGAATGGTATTTTAATCCCTAACAGTTTTTTTCTGGTTGGTGAGCATTGTTCTCCAATAAAACATGCTGCAGTTTGTTGGTTATGACTGTAGGTTTGAACCTGAGCTTGCTTGCTCTAGTGGTTGCAGAAAGTGTCCCCAGACGACTGTATAGACAGTATGAAGAGAAAAGCTTGGTACTGTTGAGTAGAATCAACATAGACAGTTAGTTGATAATTCAAGAACCATCTCTTCTGCCTCCTTACCCACCCTCCCTCCCCAACTCAGAAACACTTACACTTATTTTTCAAGGGAGGTTTTTTGACCTCCAGATAGTGGCTTCAACTTTTCAGAGAAACCTTAAAGTTGAGAAGAAATTTCCACCTCTAATTCCATTTCCCATTTCTGATTTGAAGCAAGAGTGGACAGTTTGGAACATGGAAGACACTCATTCTGCACCTGCTCCATATCTCTTCATCTGTAGAGTTGAATACCTGAAGATTTTGGGATTCAGTCAGCTTACAGGGGCAGATACCCAGAGGAGCAGTGCCTCTTCACAGGCTCCCACTCCATTCCTCCTGCTCTTCTTCCTGCTTTCCACCAGCTTTTGATCAGCTGCTGGGCATATATGCCATTCCTTAGGGCCTTTAAAATAATGACCATTCCTTTTAAAAGGCTCACCGCTGCTTTTACTCACTTAACAAATATTTATTGATCATCTCTTAAGTACAAGACTTTGTTCTGGTTGCTGTAGGAATAACAGAGATGAATAAACCATGGGTTGGTATGTTATTTTCTAGTAGGGGAATGAGAAGGGTGAAAAAGGAAGTTTTCAACATTTTTGATCCAGAAGAGAGAAAGTCCACACTAAGGACTGGGATGGGTGGTGGTGTGCTGGTTGCTGTAGGAATAACAGAGATGAATAAACCATGGGTTGGTATGTTATTTTCTAGTAGGGGAATGAGAAGGGTGAAAAAGGAAGTTTTCAACATTTTTGATCCAGAAGAGAGAAAGTCCACACTAAGGACTGGGATGGGTGGTGGAGGAGGGAAAGGAAAAATTGAGTTGTGTGTGTGTGTTTTAAGGCTTTGAAGGAAAAGGTGGCCTTTGAACTAAGCCTTGGAAGATGAATGGAATTTTTACATGTGGTGGGGGTGGGGTATTGGCAGGACATAGAGGCATCTTGGGCAAAGAAAGAACCTGAACAAAGGCTTTCATGGTGTTTCTGAAAATCCTTTCATGAATCATGGAATTACCTATACCAAGTGTTTTAAAGATGCAGAACTTAGCAATCATGACTTGTTTGTAGTGAATGAGAAAAGTTTTCCAAAGTGAACTTAGTCAAAATGGGATTTAATCTTCCTTAAATATAAACACATTTTAGTTATTGAGGAGAAAGTCTGTCGTAATACAATAGTAAATATTTAGATTCCTCTTCACTACCCCTCCCCCCAACAGCTTTACAGAGGCCAGAATCCATTTACTTTTGTCCAAATAGGCATTATACTTAATATTCTTTCAAATCTGAACCTTTGAAGTTGTAATTAATGGATATTTCATCTTCATTAATTTCTTCAATAAACACTCTTAGAGTAAGGAATAGCGTAGGTCCTATAGAGCAGTGGCTTTCAAACGTTTTAGACCATGACTCACAGTAACAAGTACGTTTAACATTGCAACGCACTGTTTTCGAGAACACACATGCACATAACTGAGACAAAAATGTCACGACGTTACACTTACTCATGGGTTTCCAAAAACAAAACAAAGCAAACCCCCCACTGTAGGGATGCAAAGGAGAGCTTTCTGGGAGCGTGCAGGAGAATAAGCAAAAGCTGACACTGCCTGTTTCAGGGGACAAGAGCACATCCCCTTGAGAGAGTGAGGTCTTCATGGTTAAGTGGCATTTGACACGGGTCTTGGAGAAATAGAAGTTTAGGAGAAAATAAAAGGAAGGAAAGTCCACTGGGAGGGTAGACTCTGAATAGCAATAAGGGGGGAATGAAGTGTGGAGCTTTTTTGGTGAAGATAAAGTTGTTACCCGAGGCAGGGTGGGGATGGACTGTGCTCTGTGGGGGGTGGCGGGTGAAGCAGAGCCACAACAACTAAGTCTCCACGTGATACGCTCCCTGCGGTGCCTACCGATCCTCTTGGTTCTCTCAGATCAGCTGCCAGTGGACATACCCAGGCTGTGGCTTCTTCCAGGTCTCCTTAGACAGGCTTGCCTGGCCCTTCTTAGAGTCAGAAAACTGCCCCACAACCCTGATCTTCACCCTCAGGTGCCTCAACTCTTTCCTCCAGCCCCAGCCAAGCAAATATTCTTTAGGCCTACCCTATTCCTTTTGTCAGCCCTCAGAGGTCGAAGCAGTTCCCCAGGACACACAGAGCAGAAGTTGAGGTGCACAGTGATGGGACCACCTCCTTCACTCAGGTGGACTGAGCCTGAGCCTTAGTTTTGCAGTGATGGATCTGGAGCAGCAGCTTCTAACCGTTTTCATCTCATAGCACGTAACTAATTACTAAAATTCTGTGGCACGCCAAAAACATACTGTTGCCAGTCTGACAAAAAGATGGCTATAATTTTGATTCATTCACGCTGGCCGGCTGTTGTTTTGTTGGCTATTGTCATTTTTTTATTTGACAGTCTAAGGAAAAAGAGGTCAGTGCCCCTGATTAAATAGTCAGGTATTGCATGTTTTAAAGTTTCTCGTGGCACACTGGTTGAAAATCGTTGGGTTAGAGCAGTGCAGTTGGTGGCACTCAGTCTCATTGGCTAGAAGTGGCTGTGTGATTGGCTGTGGCACTCTCATTGGCTGAGAGCCCCAGAGCACCCTGGAGGTAGGAGTGAGGCTCAGTAGGTATGGGGTGAATATAGGGGTTGGGCAAAAGTACAATAGGTTTACAGCTGTTCATATGGAAAAACATGTAATATGAGAGTAAACTCTGTTTTGCATACTCAAAACTGAAAACCTACGGTTTTTGCTCATCCCTACATATTTCCAAGAAGAGTGGCTTCTAGGCCCAGGGCCTGTAGGCTGCTGCCTTGAAGGGGCTGGTGGCCAGCATGAAGGAGGCAGGGAGCTGTGGATGGGAAGCAGTGAAGTGCTGCGGTCAAGGAGCTGATTACTTCATCCACCCAGTGCCGTAGGTGGTGTATTTTGGAGCAGGCCAGGTGGGGAGACTGGTTAATTCAGGGCACAGAGGACTCAAGTTCAACTGGGGGCCACCAGGATAACAGGGAGGATGCACATTGGATGTGCAGATGGGTTTTTAACCAAATGCCATTTGATGACGCTAAGGATAAGTATTGTGTCAGGGGAAGTGACTCTTTCCTGTACTCCAGATTCTTCCTTGTGAAAATGTAGGAGGGTTATAAAATGCTAAGAATCTATTCTGGGAGAATGTCCCTCTGAACCAGAGTGGGTCTACTGAATGACACTTTAGGATTAGCAACTTGAACCGAGACCCTTTTGTATAATGTTAAAGTAACAGTCACATTAGGAAAAAAATTGATCTCTTAAAATGGAATGCGAGATGTGTGTGTGTGTGTGTGTGTGTGTGTGTGTGTGTAAACAGTATCTGTAACCTGGAATAAGTTTGCCTGTTTAAATTTTCTTTATTTTGGGAATAAAACCTTGGTGGCAAAATCAAGGCCATAAAAGATATTAATATCATTTAGTGGTAACATAATGTTTCCTTGTTTTATTTCAAAGTGAAATCCATAAAACTTATATTCAGTGTTGCCTGTTCCCTTTTGTCTGGGAATTTAATTGAAGTTTCTGAATTCGGCTGTCTCCAGCCTTGCTTTCTGTTTGGCCCTGGGCACCTCACAATTTTTCTCATTTCCTATTCTCAGTCTTGGTTTAATCACTTATAAAATGACAGCACTTGTACTGGCCTACCTCATAAGGTTGTGATGTTAATAAAAGTGTCAATTGCTTTGTGAATGCCAAATGTAGTTCTTTTGTACCCTTTGCTCCCCTAAAAATGCCTTTTCATCATAAACAAGGAAGGATACAGAGCGGCCCCATTGGGCTAGGTCATCCATCTGGTGCAGAGTTCTGTCCCTGGTGATGGGACCCTGGACATTTTTAAAGTAGGGATTGGTAGTTTTCTTAGTTGTACATCATACTCTAGCAGACAAATATGCCCTTGCTTATGGCTGTACTACTAACATATGTAGATACGTTAACCATTACATAATCTTTGATGTTTCACTGAGAATGTATTGAATTACTACCCATTACGTCAAATGACTTCATTTGGCACTGTGGGCCTCATTAAATTATGTCAGGCTAATCATAATTTAGTTTCAATAGAAACAAAATACATAGTTACTCCAGGGTAGGAGGATACCATACCATCCAAAACGTGAAATAGGTTGAGTCTCTGGAAACTAACACCTGAGGACCTGAGAGGGGCCCTCAGAGTGTCTGACGGAGTTGGGAAGGAGGGCTAGAGCTGTTCTGGTTGCTCAGGAGCAGGAGGAAGATCACTAGATGACAGTATCTAACAGTAATGTGACACTCCCAGTTTTAGAGGTAACAATTAGGAGGCTGCAGACCCCCTGCCAGGTACTTTCTGGAAAGAGATTCCTAGGTAAGTGGACCAGCAGCAATAAGTTAATCTCTGAGAGTCCTTCTACCTTCAGAAGTCTATGATCATTCCAATCACAGCGCTGTGGAATCAGAGTGCGGAAGGCATTAATTGTATGTATTGTACTTGTGTCTTTTCCCCTTTTGTAATTTTTCCACTCACATGTGGAGAAAGGCAGAAGGTACCTAAACTCCTTCACGTAATTTCTTCCCAGGAGGTTCATTGTTGGCTGAGGTAAACTAAAATGCCTATAATTTGGAGACCACTGACATAGAAACTCAGCTTAGAGCTATGTGCTTAAGTTGATGCTGAAATTTTTTTTTCCTTTTATATGGACAGGAAATTGGTTTTCACAAATCCTCTCTTGTCATACCTGTACTGTTTACATGAATTATGAAGTGACAGAATAAAGTTGCTGTCAGTGCTCATTGAAATGTTAATTAGTGACCTGGCAGTTTAGATAGAAAAAGGCTTTGCAGGGGTGTCCAACCTTTTGGTGTCCCTGGGCCACACTGGAAGAAAAGTTGTCTTGGGCCACATATTAAATACATTGCAACACATAATCATACACACAAAAAATCTCATAATGTTTTAAGTACATTGACGACTTTCTGTTGGGCCGCATTCATAGTCACCCTGAGCTGCATGTGGCCTGTGGGCTGCAGGTTGGACACCTCTGTGTCTAGTGGATCATCACCAGTTCTGGGAAATAACCTGGCTTTGTTTTTACATTTAAAAATATATTTGTTTTTCTATTAAATATATTGTGAGGAAGAAGAGACCCAAGCCTCAGAAAACTATTTTAAGGATGTAGGTCAGTACATTCTCTTTATTAACCATCACCCAGGTCAGCACTTCTAGACATTGTGCATCCAGATGAGTTACGGATCTTGATAAAAATATTGATTTTGACTTAATAGACCCAGGGTGGGACTCTGATTCTGCATTTCTAATCAGCTCCCAGGCACTACTGCTGGTCCACGGACCTAACTTTGAGTAGCAAGAACTAAAGGGATAAAAATGCCTTTGAACAGAAGCTCTTTAAAAATACTTCATTTTTCCTCTTTATGTTGGGGAGGCTTTGTAGAATAGCATTACAATTCCATAATGCCGGAGGCTACATTTAGATGTAGCATTTATTTTATTTTTGTGCGTCTTTCTGATATTTCTGATGAGTGAGGGGGTGGTTAATTGTATCCTAGTGGGGATATAGTGGGAAATAAACATGAAAACCTAAATAAACAAAGTTTGTAATAAATAGGCTAATTACTTTTTACAGCTTTACAGTTCTTGTCAGTCCTTCAAAGGCTGCATCCTTCTGCATCACGAGAGAATGCTGAGTAACCAGAGGAAGTCTTACAGACACTTCTGGATTTGTCAGGAACCTCACAGGAGCTCCTGTAGGTGCCCACGACTCAGACCAAACGTCCGCCTTCTCTCCCAGCGATTCTGTCTTTGGGAGGGAACTGGGGGTGGTGGAGGTGGGATTGCTGTGTGTGGGGGGCAGGGGTTGGGGGTGGTTATTTGCAGAATTACTGCACTACCCTGTGGCCACAGATGCAAATTGCAACTTTCCTGGTGTCCTAGAAGCAATCACAGTTCAGCTCCAAGTAGAACCAATGGCAAATGTCAGACACCCCAGAGGGGACCTTCTATCCCAGGACAGCCAGCAACCCTCTCCCTCAGCCCTTACCACGGCTCCGTGAGTCCATCAGGTGGTCAGACTAAGCGGCAGTTTCTGTGTTTAATTTCCAGTCTTATTTCATTAGGAAAAAGTATGTGCAGACAGGACTGATTATGTGAGTAAATATAGCACAATTGGCTTTGAATGTGCTGTGAGATTGGTGGGAAGTTTAAGGAGGGTTTGGGTGTGTGCATCACACCACATCACACACATACTTCTATTCTCTGAGATGGCACAGAAAACTGTTGCTAATAAGAGAAGGCCAGATTGGGTTTAAACACATGTGGCTATTTCAGATTTGAAAAGATAGCTGACTTTCGGGAACAGTAGTGTCCCATTTGAATCTTGAAACCACAGAGGAAGTACTTGCAATAGTTTTTAGCCCATTGTTTGGGGTGGTACTTTTCATTTGTGCTTCCAGTTGTCATGATGCTGCCATATACTTCATAATGCCTTGTGCTGTCTAACTGTGTTTAGCCATTTCTTGTGATAGGCGATGATATGTACCACTGATGTAATTTTTCCTTCCAGACTGTTGCCCTCATAGTGAGGAAAAACACATGCTTGGTTGTTGCTTTGGTTTGTACTAGTGTCGTCCAGTTTATGCATTTTCTTCACACTGGAGAAAACTCTTTATTGGATGTCAGTGTATGGTACGAAGAATGGTGTAGTCAGGTGATTTAGACAACTCTTGGGGAATAAAAGGACTCTCGGAGTCAGGGGTTTGCTCAGGTACGTCTTACGGAAAAACTTCCTTTTTGTTCTTTATGAAAAAGACACTACTGATGATGGTCAGTTAAATTCTGCACTTTGGTTACATTATGCAGGCTTTGGGCCTGGACGGAGAAGACAGGCAGTCAGCAGGCCTTGTTTGCTCCCTTTCATGCCAACCATATTCCATGGCAGGGAGCCCGTTGGTGTCCTTTCTCAGAAATGCTGAGGTGGCAAGTGGAGGCAAAAATCGCTGGAGGTTGAGGACTTTACCTCAGACTAAGAGGCAGGTGTCTTTACTGACCTAGGACTGCAGTGTGCTGACATAGAGGTTTAGGGTCCAGAATGTTTGGTCCCTTTAGTTCCTGAAGTCTCCTGCTCAGCCCCTCTTCTAGTCTGTAGCCATGGTGGATTCACTTCTTAGAAAGTGTAGCTTTAGAGACCCTCTGAGCCAAATATATGAGCTGTCTGTTACAGACTTCAGCGCCAGCAGTCATGGGAAGACCATACTACTACAAATAACATCCATATGTAATAGCCTTCTCTTTTCAACGTAAAATCAAATAGTTCACTGTTTTATAGTGGTACACCTCTATACCACTATACCACTAGTTGTGCTAGCTGTGTGACTGTCTGGGAGGAAGACTTCAGCCTGCCTTGTGGTCAGGGCTCAGGCTGGGTGATGCGGATAAAGTCCATGCTGTGTCTGAGCAGCACTGGTCGCCTCCCATTGTGGGATCATCGGGGCGCAGGACAGACGTTGTGTGCAGAGCCTGCCTCTTGCTTCTTAGAAGCAAGTCCATGCACAGGAGAGGGCCGCTCAGCTGGCGCCGCATGGATTCCCCTATTTGTGTTTCTTTCACTGAAGGTAGGTCCTTCCCTGGAATACGGCATGGCCTCCTCTGAGAACTACACCTTTCAAGTGACTGTCCTTTGGAGTGTTTTTCTTTTAATAAGTAGCGTTTAATCTTTCAGTATGCACAGAATACCTGAGAAAAGTCTTCTGTAGGAAAGCTGGTGGATTTTACCTACTACCTAGCCGCCCTTCTTTCCCCTTTCCCACCCTTCCACTTGAATTATAACTCCAAGGCTGAGTTAACAAGTTCTGAGTATGAAAATTAAATCTTTATAGTCTAAAAAGAAAGTCTAGTATTTTAGTTTCTAATGTTTAGGTAGATAATTAGTTACATAAATTAATTTCTATTCTTTTCCTTACTGTTACCCTCAGCAGGATAAAAGTAATGTTTTAAAATCCTAAAATATTATATATAAGAATGTAAAACAGTATCAGTGCTTTAACCTGCTCTTTGTAACTTTCTTCATCTAGATTTATAGGTTTCTGGATTGAGATAAACAACCATTAATTGAGCTAGACACAGAAGTGAATGGATCACCTTTTTCATTCCTGATGTATTTATACTTTAACCTGGAACAGATTATTTCAAATAATCTCTGTAGAGTTTTTACATGCTCTGGTGGGGAATTCTAGTGATACACAAAAGGATAGGTACCCTACTGACTGTGGAGTTTTAGGGAAGAGTTCCTGGAGAAAGTAACTTCTATATTGAGTTTTAAAGGATGAGTTGGAGTTAGTCAGGCTGGGAGCTGGAGGGGTGGGGAAGGTGCAAAAATGTCAACAAAGGCAAATTTTGGGGAAAAAATGCATATTGTGAACAATAGCAGTGACATGGGTAAATTGCAGGTCTGGAGCATTAAAGGTGGAGAGTGACAGAAGATGAGTTGGGGAAGTGGAGGCCCAGGGGCCAGGCCTTGGAGGGCCCTGCATGGCATTCCAAGGAGCTTGAACATTTTCCAGTAGGTGATGGCCTGCTGTTGAGGGCTGTGAGCAGGTGAACACAGTGGTCACATTTACATTATGTTATTTCTAGAAGGTGTTTTCCATGGATGAATCTGGTGGCTGAGGGATCAGGAGGTCAGGCAGGGTATGATGGCGCTTAGCCCAGGCCGGTGAGGATGGAGAGGAGAGGGATTAGAGAGATGTGTAGGGGATGACGTTGGCAGAACTTACCGATTGACTGGATGGGGAGAATGAGGGAGATGAGGGGCCAAAGATGCTTTTAGAATACTCAGCTTGTGTGATGAAGTAGGGAATGTAGGAGGAGGAGTGAGCAAGCTGAGTGAGGAGAGACAGATAAAGTGTTTGGATTTGAATATGTTGCCTTTGAAGTACCTGTGGGCCATCCTGGTGAAATTGCCTGCAGAAAGTTTGCTGTGTGATAATGATATTTAGAAAGAAGGATAGGACAGAAATAAAGATCTGGGAGTTATCAACATACTGGTGCTGGTGACAGCTGTGAAATTGGACAATATTTTCCAGGAAGAGTGAGGAGAGAATGAGAAGTAGGCTGAGGACACTGGAGGGGCAGTGGGAGAGAAAGCAATTTAGGAAGGAGTTTGAAAAGAAATGGTCAGGGAGGGCAGAGACCAGGAGAGAGTGGAGTTCATGGTCAGCTGCTTTAGAGCAGTCACTGAACTTGGGAAGGTTGAGGTGGTCTATGGAGCGGGCAGTGGGGGGTGAAAGAATGAATGGGAGGTAGGGGAGTGGAAACTGAATGCTCTCACTCTTGAGGGGAAAGGGGCGACTGATGGAGGAAGGTCTCAGAGAAGGAAATAGGTAGGTCAGATCCGTAATAAGAGGAAGAGCATGTGGGTGATTATAGATGTGGGTAAGTTGGGTTGTGAAGACTTTTAAAGCACACCTGTGAGAAATGGAAGTTTCAGAGAGTGAAACTGCAGAAAAGAGGATTGTCCCAAATGTCAGCCTCTGAAATGCCAATGGTACGTGTTTCATAGATGTTTTTGAGTCAGTGACTAATGAAGGAAAAGTCTGCATAAGCCACTTTAGCATAAATTTATGTCATACCAGCCATAATTAATTAATTAATTAATTTTATTTTAAAGATTTTATTTATTTATTTTTAGAGAGAGGGGAAGGGAGGAAGAAATAGAGGGAGAGAAATATCAATGTGTGGTTGCCTGTCACATGGTCCCCACTGGGGACCTGGCCCACAACCCAGGCATGTGCCCTGACTGGGAATCGAACCGACCCTTTGGTTCGCAGCCCATGCTGAATCCACTGAGCTACACCAGCCAGGGCCCCATTTATAATTTAATTACAGTGTTTATAGAAGTAGTTTTGAGTCAGAAGTAATTAGATGAGGCTGCAGAGCCAGGAAAAATTAGTGGACTTTTCTAATTGTGGACTATTAAATGGATTTTTAGAAATCGTTTTAGCAGAGGGTATTCTGACATTGAATGGCATAACTCCTTAGAAGGGCACTTAGCCCGTCTGGCCCAAGGGCTTCTTATTGTTTCTTATATGTAAGGAAGTTTAGTGAGTCCTTTACCTATACCATATCTCATTTACTCAGCATAATCTCTCATGTAGTTTCTGTTAGTCCACATTTTATAGGGAAGGAAACAAAAGTGTGAATGAAGTATTGTAACTTGCTCAAAGACCCATCGCTAGTATGTGCCTAGCTGGGGTTTCAGTCTGGTTCCAGAGTCCTTACACGTGATCACTGTCCTATGAGAAGTATTTCTCCGTACCATGACAGAATTGTGGGGCAAGAGTTCTGAGGTCTCTTCCAACCTGAAAATATTTATGATTTTATACACACACACATGCATACATATATGCACATATGTGTATACATACACATATGGTCTTCAGCAGGTAGAGTGAGGTATGTATGGAAAAAATCTTGAGGTTTACTTGGGCTTTT